>LUCH01007097.1:4898-29885 GCA_013368495.1 Paragonimus heterotremus
GTATTAAATTGTTAGTGGACGAGGGTCTAGCGCATACCCACTTGTCCGCTACACAGGCCAAGTGTCAAACTGTCTTTTCCACTCCTGTGATTGATCAAGGAATGGGAACGTCCGTGAATAGAACATATTTTTAAGACCGATTTTACCTCTGAATGGTGGTTATGAATGACCTAAGAACGTTGTGCTTCGCTGCAATGGATCTCAACCATCGGGTGTAAATTTCACTCATTAACACGTGTATCACACAGCGTGATGACGTCATCTTTGTTGACGACTTTGTATGTTGTGTTTGTGATTTTGTTGAACGCCCACTCGGAACGAACATTTTACCAACTTTTGTCAGATTCAGACCGACTCCAGGTCAGAGTTGGCATGTTTTGTTGGTTAACTGTGGTCCGTAGGCCCAGAGGGACTACCAAGAGTGCTCCCTTTTATGACGGATTAGCGTGCGCACTAAAATCGGCTTCTAGCTGGCGGTGGAAACGTCCTGCCGTCCTGTTTGTTGCTGGATGATTGGCCGTAATGCAAATGTGGTTATATCATGGAGTAAGTAGGTGGGCCGCGAAACGTGTTTCACAGTGTGACACGCGATCTATGATCACAACGACGGACAATAGAACCGTGCAATCCAATGTTCCAAGAAAGTAGTGTCCGCCGTTTCTGATAAGTAGGTAGGTAGTGGTGTGGCTATAGATCATCTCTTGACGTCAACACACGTAAATGGCTAAATCGAGCCACCTGAAGGAGGCAATGCAGCCCACCAGGTCGACGTACCAGTACTGAAAACGTGGGTCTGGTGGAAAAAGTCCCAAAAGGACTCCCCATACGACGGTGAAACTCTGGCATTGGAGATGAGAACGACCCTAATCTCGTGCGTCATAGATTACCTCAGGCCATACGGATAGTTCAGTGACAGGATTCACTGATGCGCTCGTGCCTAAGCGAGACAAACTGCGCGATGCACCGAACAATAAAGACTGTGCGGTGTAAGGTTTGCCTTTGGAATTGTCGCAGGCGACTGTGCGTCTTGTATATGTGAGGTACGGTTTGAGTATTGACAGAGCCCTTTTGAGGAAGGTTGTCCATCTCTGAATAATTGGTTTCTGTGCCAACCATGACTATCAAGCCAATGCCATTTTCAGCAGACGTGTTGAGATTATGGAACGGTAAAGGAGCTTACGAGACAGTGCTTGCGCTAATTCCCAGTAAACACGCCGACTCTGGCAATAGTACGTAAGGAATCGGATCCTAGTAGGCGTGCAACAAAATCCAGAGCCGGTCCGACTGAGGCCAAAGTCGGATGGGAGTGGGCCAGAGTTGGTTTTCAGTAGGCCAACTGCGCTAACGGAACCTTCCTTACATTCTTAGTGATTCTCTTCAGCAAATGAAGCAGTCCAAAACTTATGTCGTCCAACGCCTACGACCTACCGACACCAATCCGTAGTTTCACGGAATTCTCTTCTCAGCGATCAATCTTATCTGGTAATAAGTTGTCAAGCCAGTTCAAGAGGATCGTTTTTGTAATGAAGCGTTTACTACGAACGCCTTCAAATGATTTAACGCGGACCGATATTGAGGTGGGCAATGGACGCATCTACTAACTTTCCAAGTTGCTCCCACGACGGACATGCTACCGCAAACATATTCTACGTGACCGCTCAAATTAACAACAAAACGAAGAGCATCGCGATAAAAAGTACATGCATATTTCATTAAAAAACTTAATAGAGTCCAAGAAACGAAAACAATTAGAAACAGTTCCCGTTAAAGTTGAAGGCATCCTCAAATCCACCATGCTGTACTGAAAATACGAACGGAACAAGACCTAAAGAAAAAATGAGAAGACAGCGGGGTAGGAAAAAGGAACAATGGAGAGGAACAAAAAAAGCAGTGCTGAAATTTCACATAAATATCTCCTGGAAGGAAATAAACCGAGTTGTGAGCACGTAACACGAATCAACAGGACTTGTAACAGACATGGTTTCATTAAATCAAAAATCAAGCTTATGTGAAATACGCATTAAAGATTCCCATGTGGCACCTACAGTTGGACCATGATTCTGACAAATATCCACTTCACGTCGGTGATTTCGCGTTAAAAGTTGTCAACGTGTGAAGTCACAGTCTGAGGTGCACTTTTACCTGGCAGATGCACCCCGGGTGGTGGCAGTAGTTGCAGAGAACTTCGCGCCCCATTTTGATATAATTATTCGTGATTATCCAAATTTACTTGGTCAACCTGGATAAAAGAGAGTACATCATACTAATTTAGCGGCGCTTTTGTACGGTGGGTTAATTGCAACCAACCTGAACCATGCATCAACGATACACCGTACCTGTTGATGTTTTCCTGTGGCTTCCCCCTCCAGGCTTTTTTCTGTCTTTCAACTCCGGATTGCCCTTTTAATTAAGTCACCTTTGCAAATCTATAGGTTCTTACCTGCTTGCGATTAGTTCCTGAGTATCGGCGTTTTGATCTCCCACCGTCACTTTCTTTGTCTCTTTGGAGCCACCTCGCGATGAAATGTTTCACATTTCCCCCGCTCTCTTGGTGGTTGTTTCGATCAGATAAAACGGCTTCTTTTAAAGTATTAGAACGAAAATGTATTACTTATAATTACTTGGGAGATGTTAGTATCCATTAGGCGACATTTTCCATTAATCTCCAGCCCGTTTATCTTCATCGCCAATGATTCGGCAAACACATAGTTATATATCTTTGGCGCGCACTCATTATCTGTGTGTCCCCAGTGAACGACTGCAAGGGTGTGGATCTACGAAAGAAAGACAGTAATCACCAAAATCACCACAACCGCCTGCATCTAGCAGTGAACTGAAAGTGAAAGTTGATTGCTGACGTTCACCGAAATTTCTCATCTTCGGTTGGTCAGTGGAGTAGAAAAGACAGGCCAACACCTCGCCTATTCTTGGCCAACTTGGCCGAGTCGGCCACATGTTTACTGGCCCCCTGAGAAAAAAAGACACGCTAACATAAAGACAACGGAAGGTGTCCTGACCACGGACGGAACGCACCGTATCACAGCGTGTAACAAAAACCAGGCGTTGTTCCACAGTTGTGGTTCACTGTGTCAGAAACAGTTTTTATCACCCGACGTATAACAGTTTATTCCAATAGGTTTTCTTTACTGATTTCAGACTTTCTCCGCAATGCGCTAAACCCTTCTCTACGATATCTCACCAAGCTCATCAACTGATCGTTATAAAAAAACACCGTGAGAACACGAGAGCTGGTAGATCCAAGCATTTCGTATTGACTCATCAGTACCAAATTTACAATAACATGAAACGGTGTTTTTTTATATCAAACAGTTAGGGGTGGGTTGGGTGGATGGTCATTCGATGTGTTAGGAAAGGTCACTTAGTCCAGAGCAGGGTCAAGTTCACGAACAATTGTTTCTGAACACAGGGCCGGCTTCAGTCGATTGATTGCGACAGCCTCACCAAGCCGCCAGAATTTTTAACTGGGATGACGTAATAAGATTCTGACTGCACAGGCCGGAGCGATGACGTGACCAGTGGTCAGGATGTGTCCTGAGATTGCAGGCGCTGGTTGTTTGCGTGGTTAAACAATAATGAGTCAATACGAAATGCTTGCATCTACCAGTTTTGTGTTCTGACGGTGTTGTTCAAACTTCTGAAGGGAACGGACTGTTATAAATTTCTAAAGTGATCGTATTGAGTCTACCAAACAGACAACTCTCAAGGAAACATAACTGTCCGATAAAATGCGCTTTGAACAACTGTTCCGGAGGTAACGGTTTGTCGACAAAACCGCTAGTTTTTCTTCAAGACACGCATCAAGGTGTGGGCAAATCCCAGTTGCCAGAGTGTCTTCTGAAAGAGTAGTGGAGACAACGACTTCCTGAGTATAATCAGGGGCTGTCGTCCGTGCCACTCTCGCCTTCGTTGGACCACCTGACACCTTCGACGGACGCAATACGGGAACTTTTTCGAGACTGTGTCCGCACCACCAGTTGGACGAGCAGTCACCCACAACAGTCATGCAAATAGTTTGCTGACCACAGAAGACAGTGAAATGGCAGTTCAGCGCTTGATATTTATTGAACTACGTGGACACAGTTAATTGAAATGGAACACCAACGTGAAGTGATGGACCCACGTCGCCCCGCGAAACTGTCCTGACACATGTTCAGTAACTGCTCGCGAGAGAAGCCAACGGTCTTTGGTGGTATCACGAGACGTAAGATGAAACCGTCAGACAAGGTCGATCACCATATAGTCAACACGATGACAAAGTTTAAACCAGCCGGCCAGCACGTCACAGCGTCGGCATGCAAAAATCAATCACAAGTCATCAGTCTTTTCCCTCGAAAACATCCTACTTCCGGACTGAAATTCCTAGTTGAGGTAGCAACAGAAGTTAGTGTCACCTCTTGTTCGGCAACCGTTCCGGCGAGTGCGGTATAGTACCACACCCAGTACTGCAAATGATACGCTCGACAAAACTTCCCCTTGCCTGCAGTTGAGTTTAAAACATAGACTTCGCGGTGAGTTTCTTTGGCTCTTACTCGTAGTTGATACACGTTCCCACATCTTTGAGATTGATTTCCGTGGACGAACCCGATCTGCTAAGTGATTTCCATCAATCGTGTCTGGCTGATACATCAACGTTACTCAACGTTCACCATGAACCATCACCAACGTCCGTGATCAGTTCGATGCCATTCGATCCCTGTTTCTGTGAACTCTACCAAAAATTGCTATCCAAACTTCCTCAGCTGATCAGGCCCACTAACAAACTAACGACCACATCAGTCAACGCCGCCCACCACCTTGTCGCGGGAGGGCCGCTAGTTCGCAGATGTTCACGTCTCCTAGCTCCTAATAAGCCTGAAACTTCAGGGTCTTAGCTTGGCATCATCCATCCCTCCAACAATCCACGGGCGTCACCGTTGCGCCTGGCGCCCAAAAATATGGATATCGACCAGTGCCCAAGTGGTGACTATGTGAATTGAATGGCACAAGTATCTCATGTAAGTGTCCAATTTATCACACAACGGGCTCGAAGGAAAACCCAGTCGGAAAACGGATATGTACGAAAATCAGCCTGGTACGTGTTTTAGCTAGATTATAGTATCCCCCTAGAACATCCAGGGGACAGTATTCATAGCACCATTTGGACTATTCGAGCTTGCAAACGTGTGATCTACTGTCCTCAAGTTTACTTGGACTTTTCGACGTTCTATTCAATATATCTGTCGCGGACTGGGTTGTGTTTACACTTACGTGGATAATATCTTGGCTGCCAGCTCGTCGCAAGGAGATCGGTGTGATCATTTGCAGTCATCGTCCGCCTGTTCGTTGTGTCACGGGGCGGCTGCACACTCAGCTCGGTGGTTCATTACGACGCTCCGCTCAACCTTCTTAGATGGCAGTATATTTTTATGGTGCAACTGAACTTCTCCGACAAGTGAAACGGTAGCGCGCCATCCGTAGTCTACACCACTCAAACAACTTTACCGTTCCTGCGGTATGGTTAACGTGTATCGCCGTTCCATTTCCCGTTTTGACCATTTAACACAGCTGATCACTGATAAGTTGAAAGGCCTAGTGCGCTTGCTTCCATTCACGGCCGTTGAACAACAAGTCTTTATTAATTTGAAAACTGTCATGGTCGATATTGCTCGCTGTCACATCATCATTCGTCCACTCCTTCAGTGCCAGCTGCGGATGCAACATACATAATTGTAGGGGCCGTCCAGCAGCATCAGCGTGATGATAGATGATACCTGATGATCCTTACCCTTAAGCGTTTACCATCAACCGAGTCCCGTCCTAGTGCTCTCGGTGAGAAACTGTCAGCGATATATTTCGACAACCATCAGTTCGGACGTTTATAAAGGTAGAGGTTTTACCGCATTTACAGATTATGAGCGGCTGACGTACGCCGTCAACTCGCTATCTAACAGGCACTTTCCCATACACCCGACACTCAGGTTATTTTTCTGCTCACGACTGATCACATTTCAGGTATTGCCATTCTAGTCATCGGCGCTGCACGGAGTATCAGTGCCACAACTCGCAAGGCGGACGCCGAATACGGTGACACAGGTGACTGATTCGAATATGGAACAATCTCGTCGGTCAAGTTCCTTTAGGCTAGAACAAGTCCTTGGAAATCTTTTCGAAGGATTGGTTGTGTGCGACGATTCACAAGAGAGCCCTCAATCACTAGTTCCGTGGGCTTCCCACCGCCAAAGTTTTAAACGTTGCACAAGACGCCCCATCAGGGTATACTTTTTAACAGTCAAGATGTTCACCGAGTGTTTTTTCTGTCGTTTTGCCGATCGCGTTCCTCGTACTCTGTCAAAATCAGACATGCACCATCGGCGGTCCAAAATTCACCATCACGAGCGTCCTCATTGAGCACTTTTGTGGTCCTTGACGGTCGCTTTCATCACTCGTGTAGCAGCCTGGTCGGACCCTACGCAACTTCCAGTGACTACCGGGTTTCTCAATGACCATAGGCCGCACAGACCAGTGCTAGTCAGAAACCCCCGACGGGCAGGTTTGGATCGTTGAGCAGGCTAGTTTGGTTACGGTCTAGTTAAGCTACCTCTTCAGCTTTTAACGCGCTAGGATGCAGTCGAATATGCAGCACAGCTTGCCATCAAGCAACTAACCGGTTAGTTGAACGTTTCCATTTACAACTGGAAAGTTCTCTGTCCGCTTTCAACAAGGCTTGTGACACGATGTTCTTCCTTGAGTCCCGTTAGGTACTCAAAACAAGTTGAGAGTCGATCTATATACCACCTCCACTCAGTTGGTCCATGCGTTCAGATTACGTGTACCCGGAAGGGTCGTTGATCCAAATGCAGTAGGCCTGTTACACTTCGGTGATTACCGGGGGCAATTTGCCCAAGTAGTGCAAAAAATTGGACCAAGCTCAATAAGAGAACCGGCGAAGCCAGCATGTGTCGTTCCCCGACTGTCAACTTGTTCTGTCGTTTGAATATCTGCTGTGGCCTCATAACCAACCATGCAGCCACCCATAAGGTCCGTTCCGCGTAACCAGACGATATGAAGAAATTTTCCTACTGCAGCTTGACGTTACACTCAGAGTTGTATCCATCGACAGAATGAAGTCAACGTTAATCGGGATACTGCGTGTGGGAACTGGCACGTGACCAACAACAACCTCTTCAACCGATACTATGCTTGACATTGATACAGGTTCGGCTGCGATCGCAACTATGCCAACATCGCCCATATCTACCCCTCAAAATGGATGTGGCTGGGAGCCAATGCGATTTGCGGACCACATTGATGTCCTCAGCATATGAATCTTTTTGCGGCACTTTCTTACCCAATAAATCTAAGGTGATTTACCTTCGGTGGTTTCTCTCAGCGAGCAGTTTGTGTGAGAAAAAGGAAACTATTTTTAAGCGCTATCAAAACTAGCACCCAGCCAATTCATCTTTACTCGTTAATAAACATTCCACATCTTAGACCCTGCGAGTTAACCATTCATTACTTACTCGGGACGCCAACGAGGTCGTACATAGAGAGGGATGCGTGAAAACCCAAAACTCCACAAGAAGCGTCTATGATAAACTCACGTGGGTGGCGATCAGGCTGAGTCGACAGTAGCCCGTCCGTTTTAGTCCCCTCCTTACATACGAATGTGAACCCTCCAAATCATCCACCTCATATTAATTTTATTCGTTTTTCTTCACCTACCTACCGTGGACGCGAGCTGTGTGGCAGGTATAGATTTAATATTCATGATCTTCCCAATGGTTTCGATCAAGTGAACTGAAAATATATTGTCAAAGTCAGCGCCCTAGATGTCCAGTCGAGCGAGAAATCTGTAGCTACCCAAATTATTCACTACTGATAAAAACTTTATTATCGACGTTTGTGCCCTTTTATTGTGAACCCCAGTAGGCACTTAAACATCTATTTGGACGCGTGGATATGCCTTCTAATATCCAGTGCAAGTGAACAAATGATTCTTGCCGTGCGATCACTTGCCGTTCCACTGTAAAATGGTTTCATCCCATTACTCGCCTGCCCGCACGGTTTGTACGAACATTCATAATACACACATACTTTGCCCACTGCCCTATCTTTAACCGATCTCTTCAGGTTTGTTTGATGGTTCAACTTTCGAAACGTTCTGACAAGGTAGTACTAGTCTTTCAGTTTATCTGTTATCGGCTCAGACTTCTATAACAAAGCCTTCAGTTGGAGGGTGTCAGAAAGCTGACCCTAGGGCCCTGAGATGATTCTCATATACACGCGACCTCCAATGTGACACAGTGGACTCAACATATTACTTTAATTTCAAACAAAACACCACCTACACCTGGTCGCAGCCTTCGCATTCAAACAAATCTATGAGCTGGCCGGCTTCCAAATTAAGCTGCGATTGAGTATGGGTGGTGTTCACTTTGATATAACCCAAATCCCCGAACGTCTACTATTGACCTTTCGCTTCCACTCACGAAGCTGGTGAAGCGTTTGGCCTTCACAGACCGTATTTCTCTTCATTTCTGCCCTTCCCGTGAAACATATGTCGCCTCATAAACGTAAATTTTTATTCGTTCTCCAGAAGGAAAATGACGGATAAGGCTGGGAATGTAGAATCTGTTCACACTATACGGAGCAGTTCCAGACAGGGTGTGTGTAAACAGACGCGAAAGGTGCAGTAAAAAACCTTACTTGTGACTTTCAAACTCACTAGATATTTTAACAGACTCACCGTCAGGTCAGTAGGAAAGCCCTCGTCACTTTATTCGTTGCTTCCTCAAAAAGAAACCTTTTCAAACTCCAACCTGGTGTGAGACCGTTCGGGGAGTAAAAGCTAGTTGTTTTTATTGTCTTCTATTTCACTTTGCTAACGTCCTGTAAGAGCCGCACCACACCACATTGTAACCTTTGTTTGAATTGAAAAAAGTTAGTAGCAAAACACGTTTGAATAAGTTCCACGACGCGCATTTGTCAGTTCTTCCTACAACTCCGGTGATTAGCAGCCAGCAGAGAAGTTGCGTTATTGCGCTAGACTTAAGCTTCCTTGCCTCGAAACGTCATCCACATATGCAGTACTTTAGTTCAGTTCAAAGGGCGTAGCGGCTAGCAGCCTGGTATTCCAGTCTTGCGCTCGTATGCAACAGCTTCCAGCGCTTCCATTGTGAGGATCCTGTATCGGGCTTCATCTGCCTGATATCCGTAACCTACATAGAAATTTTGGGGCTCGTATTCAAAGAAAAGGGATGGGAGGAAGAGAGAACAACTTGCGTACATGCACCTCAATAAGTAGAGACAACCGTACTGATAAGTTCACGCATACATACACACCCATTCTGAAACAACCAATAATGTACATGTGGTCCCGCAGCCATATATGTTACACTTATATAAAATCGCGACACTTCTGTGACACTCTAATTGTGCGGTACTATGAGAGATAATGCTGTTCCACTTTCACACCGAAAAGGAGGCCTGCAGCCTACTTACTAACATGACAGCTTATCGTCGTTTTGGGCAAAAAGAGAAGTTATGAACGAAGAACATGTTTAGGGACAGCAAAATCCATTTTAAATTCCCGATTCCTCAATGGCGACGCAAGAACACACCAATACTGGGATAGTCTGACGTGAATTGGCGAGCAATGAGAGGGAGGGAGTAAGATCCTACATCCCCCATTTCCCATTGCCTCGCCTGGTAGGACCAATTTTGCAGCCTTTGGAATGAAGGCATAGTTTTGACTTCATTGCCTCTATTCCAACCCAAGGTCTCTTGTAACTCTTTGGTTACGGCCTTTGTTGTCTAACAGAAGACAATAAAAACATAACTGAGTGCCACCGGTGGTGACATTTACGTCGGTGCTATCTTGTTTTATGATCTGCATCTGTCAACCGGTCACACCCAGAGGCCGTCATGAGCTGCCAGAATATGAGTAATTGTGGGACTGGAATGAAACAATAGCTAAGTAAGAAAAACGAAGGCTTCATTATGGATGACAGCAGTCAGTGAAAACCAAAACAGCAGTGTTGCTGAGCTAAAGAGGAGGATGGTTCGGATGTCAGCTTGAAGATGTGAATAAATAGTGGGGCCATAGCTGCATATGGGCGGGAGTGATAATCCTGATAGCTTACCTTTTGAGTATCCGCACTAATAATGGCTGGGTTGCAGACCCTCATTTCGAGTTATGCACTACAGTGCTCGTGTACGACGAAGTAGAACGAAGGGTTAGGTTGTTATTTCATACTTCAAAGATTCAGTAAATAAGTGACATACGTATATATATATATATATAATGTCACATACGTAGTTCCAAATAAACATTCGCTCACTTCTAGATAGAGCTACATACAAAATAGTTGTGTATACCCGGCACATATACGGAGTTACAACACGCACCAAGTCAAATTAGGTCAGGAAACACGCGGTTCCGGATTTGTTTCAGCCTACACTTGTATGGTTTGAACGCTGAAGCTTCGAGACCATACCGCGGGAGCTTGTTCCAAACGTTCGCCATTCTGTGGGAGAAGAATGAAGCGCGGACACCATTGTTTGCTGTCGGCTTGTGGAGCATAATATGGTGCTATCCCAGTTGAGGCATCTTCATCGGCTTAAAATAATACCGACCGGTATATCAGCAAGACTAATAAGGACAATGAAAGCTTCTTTCAAGTTTCTACGATGTCGTTTTCGTCCAACGGAAAGTAGGTTGTTTTTAACCTGATAGTAGAATTTAAGGGCTTTATACCTCGTATCAATCTGGAAGCAAACCTTTGACACTTTCGTGACATTGTTTGTCTTTTTATAAGCTTGAACTCCAGGCCTGGATACAATACTCCGAACGAGGCCTAACAAACGCTGGGTACAACGGAAGCAGTGCTTCCGGTTCTGTGGATGAGATGGTTCTCATCAACTGGAGGAGCGAGCCTCTTGCCTTCTTTGCCGCCAAAGCGTACTGCGCCATGGATTTAAAGTCATTCCGAGTTAGAGCCCCAAGTTACTTAGTTTCAGTAGCTTGCTTTAGCGTGTCCGGATTACATGAATTGGGAAACTGTCTCCGAACGGATCTGTTACCATCTTTCACAAAGTGAAGACGTTTTTCTAAGTTAAGGAGTAAGTCGCATTTTGCTGACCAGTAGGATGGCTTCGCTAAGTGAGATTGGACAAGATTCAATCTTTAATTTCCGGTAATTTTGAAATCGTTAGCAAACGTAAAACGCAAAGATGGTAAGGATATAGTCAAGTCATTTATGTAAACTAGAAAGAGTAGAGTTTCCAATACTGACCCTTGTGGCCCTCGACTGAATACAGGTTATACCTTTGAGCTGGATCCGCCGACAGTGACCTTGAACACCCTACTACAGAGCAAATCCGCTATCCATCGAACGATAACCGACGCCATTCGGTACTGCTCTAATTTCAGCAATAAGAATCGATGATTAACCGAATCGAATGCCCTACTGAAATCCAGATAACATACATCCACCCGTTCGCTTCTATCCAAATGTTATTTCATCCAGATAACTTCAGAGTTTAAAGAGACAAAACCTTTTCTTCACTAATCCATGTCGGTCCGCATCCAACAGCTTGCTCTCGGTTGGTTTCTCGGCAATTTTGTTTCTAATGGCAGTTTCGTACACTTTTGGCAGGATGCAATTGAGACTCAGTGGTCAATAGTTACCCGTGCAGTGTCCACAATTTACAGTTTTATTCCACAATCCAAATTTGTGCATTTTGTATATATCGTTTTTTTACCTTCATCTGTAAGCCTGTTTGGAGCCATCACAATCACTTTTTGAGTTAAATCGTCGGCGCGAATAAACGGGAGTTACCGCGCATCGTCTCTGTCTTCTTCACTTGTGCAGATTTGTGAGCTGGTCAAGTAATTGCACGACGAAATATTTTAGCTCCGCGTGCTCGTCGGTCTATCGACGCTCGCGGTTCATCGTCCATCATCGATTGTGGAACTATCCATCGGTAATCTAAAGAATCTCATCTCTGGCGCTGTCTTTCTTTCTTTTGGTGGTCTATCCAATCGAGTAGATGTTGACTTATCAGTGAGTCGTTCCAGTTTCACTGACACGTCTTCCGTTTTGTTTGTACGCTTACCTTTTAAGCCTATCCGCTATCGTAACGACTTTTCTTCGGTATCACCATGTTTTGGTCATTTTTATCATTCGATTGATTAAGCCACCACACCAGCTGCCTCTTAGTTTTCACTATTTACAGAGCTGACACCTGCTTCACTCCAGTCCTGGACCACTCTACCTTCGCCGGTAGATTGGTTAGGCAGGTTGGTTACCGGAACGAACAATACACTAGTTAACAGACGGGTGATGGCTGCGTGAATAGCATCTGGCCTAGGAGCCTCATGAGTGCCCAACTCCGTAGTATGTCCTCTATCGTATGAGATGTCTTCGTGAGTCATTTTTGCGACCGGCACAGGAGGTATGTCTATGGTAGGGTTTTTTATTATCCTTCCAGTGGTCACTTGCGAAGTGCAACGCCAGATGTTCCGCCTCTCTCATGAGCACTAGTAATTGGGTTGCCATCAGAGAGCTTGAGGCTACCTATTTCCCTACGCATCGCTGGCCTAATTTGGACATAGGCATAACACTGCCTTGGATTGAGTTTGGCATCTAGGGCAAATGCTAATTCATAGGCGGCTTGTGCATTATTCCGAATTTTGATCGTGTTGTCCTTTTCAAGCGGGTAGAGTAAAAATCTCATGACCAGTTGCATTTGGAAGGTTAGCCAAGCTCTATTTTTCGCCCACGTGCCTCACCCATTCTAGCTGTCCACCAACGAAGTTTGTCCTGTGGGCGGCCTCTGGCCATTGGAGCACGTTTTCCTGTGAGATGGTGTAGATTTCGTTCAATCAGTTCCAAAGTCTCGTATACCGTGAGTGAGAGATGGTTGCATTTCAGAGCTTTTGCATCTAGGATCAGTCTGACGATTTTGGTACTTTTGAAGTTCCTTGTCAACCTCAAGGGTAACGACTGCAATCTGAAGTAGAACGCTGAGATGGTAGCTGCATGGTCGCCTTCCCTAGGAGGAACAACCATACTAAGTGAAGTAACTTGATTTTCGTATCTGCTCACCAATAGGTGAGGCAACGAAGGGACCTGCCATAGTCCGCAACGCGAGTTACGACTTACATGCTGAATCAGCGCGTTGTAATGAAGGAATTCCACCTGGTCTGATCCAAAACCTCCTGCAGAGGCTGATTCCTCAACCCAGTCGATGCCAGCAGCTTTGAAGTCCTCAAGAATCCGTGGTGGGTGCGGTTTAGCAGTGATGACTCAAAAGAGATATGGGCTTCACATACTCGACAGCTCACGACACCGGACCAAGGTAAATACACACGACTGCGGCGGTCTTTGTGATCGACTTCACCAAACCTTCTATTAGCTGACTGTTTAGTGTCCTGAGAAAGGCGCCCTGCAGCTACACATATCTTTTGGCAGTTAGAAGTAGCACCCCTCCTCCCTGCCTCCAGTCGGGTCTATCTTGTCTCTCATTCATATGTCCTTCCGAATTCAGCCCATCGTACTGTGTACCTATTCTTAGCCAAGACTCTTCGATGGCAATCACGCCGTAACCACCAGCTACGGCGAGTAATTCACCATACTTCTTACTGGCACTTCGGCCTTTTGTGCAATAGGTTTCACACGCTGGGGCTCCAACCGATCGGGTATTTTGTGCGAAGATTTGGGGCCCCCGGAGAATATAACGGACGGACGATTCAATTTTTTGCCTGCGGCGGATTGTTCGCTTTTGATGCTGTATTAGGGATTCTAAGATACGTGGAAGAAATCTATATGCACGAGGCTGCAAACAATGAATAATTCCCCGAGTACAATTGCAGTATTCATGGACGTGGGAGGACAAGCATGGCCACCGCAGGGGTTGGGCCTAAGGATCGGCCCAAAGGTAACGCGGTGATCTTGGTGCAGATCTTCGTTTACACGCTGTAAAAATATTAAAGTCAAAATGCAAGACATAGTACACATAGTCTACCAATTGCAAGCAAACAATAACAGCGAAAAATTTGGAATACATTGGATAAATGCCAGAAGTACAAGCTCGACGAGAAAAACTTTCCGTTACAGGCGTTGGTTCCGTTTTCAAGTCATATAATTGAGCTTGTACATTTGCTGGTTCCCAAACTGAGTACATCCTTTTCCGCAGTTTTTACTTCCCACTTGGTCTCACCAACCTAACATTTGTCCTCACCGCCGCACCCACCCCGTTTCACTTTATCAAGCTAACTTGTCACTGATCGTCTGCAGTTCAAGTAGCCGTTCTTGACCTGAGCTACTTGTGCGAGGGCTCACCCCTGACTTTACTGGTCTCCTGGAAAAACCATTAATCGTGCTGCACAACACTATCACCCCGAACGATTGAGGTTGCCGTGATCCTGGTTTCTAGGTTCGTGCGCCCAAGTTTTCCGTGGCCTTATGTTAACTCGAATCGGAAGTCATAGTGAAAGGACGGTGAATCAACAACCACACTTCATTTATTGATTTACTCACCCTTCACAAGCAAACTTCAACGTAACAACTAATGGCGCCAGGGGGTTCGACGTGAAAGCACCTGAACCAAAACCGCATGATAGCCGCCAGAAAGGACTAATGTCGACGGAAACTCCAGTCGCCCTTCAGAATTTAAGCAAGCATCAGATTTGCTGAGCGGTATTCCCAACGGAAATGGCAAAAAATCTTGTTATCCTTGTGGATTTAGCTTACAGGAACAGAGGTGGCGTGTATTCGCTATACAGCCACGAATAAAGTGGCGATACTCACGCCACCGCAATAACTTCGATGTTAGTGGTTTGTAGTAAACTTACATTCACAAGATAACGTGAACAAGTACGGTGGTACCGGTAAGGCAACCCTCACGTCACATGGAGTTTAGGATTTTGGGGACGTCGAAGGTGGTCTCACTACAAGGTTTGCATATTGTAATTGCTGATGGGTTTCTTCAGTAGTAAAGTAGAAGTATTCGGGTCAACTCTTTGTCTCAACTTCCCGGTAAACGTGGCCAACGTGACAGGGTCGGCCAGAATAGGTGGTTGTCATTCAAGTGCAAATCTGTTCATCCAGGCCAGTTCGGTAATTATGGGTCACTGGATTTTCACGTGCCTCTTGTTTGGCTACCTTCCGCGTTACCGCCTTTGTGATGTTTTAAGAGTAGTTATAGATAGCACCGTGTCACGTCACTTTCAATCTAGGTGTGATATAATGCACTCTTACTATTCAATCAACATAATGGCAATGGTGTGGTTCGCCGGTATGATGTTTCAAAGCCGAAGCGAGTTGGGGCCCAATTGGAAGCGCTCGCAATAACAGCTTTGTGGCGTTTCGTTCGATTATCTATTACACACCTGCTCGTTGTCTCAAACGTGAAGTCAGAGTTTACGGCGGCCACCACAGCTGCGACTAGTGCACTCTGAGGGGAAACTAGCGGAATGGCATTCTCGGTATCGGTTTCCGAAGGTAACTTGACAATAAACACCACACGTATTCGACTCTTTTACCAGGAGTGCCAATTGACATGGTATCACAATTCCACCTGACCCTATGCACGTGTTAATCTTAGTATTCCCAAGCAACTGTCAATAGTAAGCTTTATTCTAATCTTTCGAAAAACGCCGTCTTATTCAATCAAAACTGTCCCCAGAAAAGTTAGGGAAATGTTGAATATTGCATCATCAGGTTGCTCCAGGGAGCCAAATACAGGAACGGTAGAAGATCCAACCGCCAACACTCAGTAGTTCGTCGCAAAATGGTGAGACCATATAGTCTTACGAAGGTCATTCAATTAAAAGGGCAATCCGAAACTGGGAAACGCGAAGAAAAGCCTAGAGGAGGAAACCAGAAAGAAGCGTGAACAGTTATGGTGTGCTGTTGATTCATGGTTGACGTTACTTGGAGTTAACCCACTGCATACAAATACCGCTAATTATATGATATTTCATTTGTTGTGCAGGTCGATCTAGTAGATTCGCATTACTAGAATGAGTTATACCAAAATAAAGCCTCGTGTTTCCTGAACCTACTGCCACCGCTGCGTGTACATCTATCAGATAAACATGTACCCGAGATTGTTGAAGTAGTGCTGCAAGTCTTGCTGATTAGTGTTGTGACTTCACATGTTGACAGCTTCCAACGCAAAACACAGAAGTTCTGCAGACATCCATCGGAATCATGGTCTGATTTTAGATGCTACGCAGGGGTCAATAACGCGTTTCTCACAGGAGGTTGGTTTTTGACGTGGTGAAACCCTGTCTGCCAAAAGTTTAACTGTTTCATCTTATCACTCCGCCTGTCAACATTTTTCACCTCGGAAAATTACTTCTTATAGAAGTTCGATTTTTACTTTTCGTCGTGTTTTTTCATTGTCAATTCTTTTCTTATCCTCTTGCTCTCTCATGATTTTGTGGCGTTTGTTCTTCGGGCTGCATTTTGTTCAAGTCGCCTGTTGTCTGCTGTGTGCTTGATTTGAAAGTGCCCCTAACTTCTATGGAAAAAACTGCTATCTGCCGACACTACATACCACCTAACGCCACTCATGACAACATGACCAGCTACAGTAATGGATTGGATTACATATCAACATTGCCTACACAGTGCCCCTAACTTCTATGGAAAAAACTGCTATCTGCCGACACTCCCTGCACTGTATTATGTCAAGTTTTCATCTGAAATATACGCATCCCTTGCTCTCATCGTGGTACTTATCACCTTGCAGTTAATTTCTGCGTGTTCAACCGTCACGTAGGTAAACTTTATGGCAATATGTCCGTCTTAGTGTCCGTTTGGAGAATTATTCCACGTGCCTCTTTTCCATCTCCATAACGGTCCGCGTGAGGTCATTTGAAGGCATCTGAAAACAAATGTTTCATAACAAAAGTCATCCTGTTAAATTAGCTTGCCAGTTCTTGCCAACTAGAAACGCGCACCGACAAGGAGTGATTGCAATTAGAGTCACTGAATCCTATGGACTAGTGCCAGCCGTCCGTAAGCACTCGATCACATAAAAGTCGAATGGCTTTGGTAGTTGAAGAAAACAACCAGGAATGCAGGAAGGGTGCCACCAGTGTGAGAAGCTGGCTCGGTTGCTACTCTGGCCCATAACGATACCACTGTGGCCTGCTTTGAAAGGACTCTGGCCAGAATCGGACCGATTCTGGATTTTGTGGCACGCCCACTCGGTTTTGACGTTTTGTCAACTGTTGCCAGAGTCCGACCGACCCCGTGCCAGAATGAGTGTGTTTATGTTTTACCGGGCTAGGCCTAACTCAACGATCAGACTTTGGTCGTTACAGCGTTCATTACAATCTAATAGAGACAGAACGCGATCCCGCAGCCCAAGAATGCTCAGTTTCGTAACGTTTTGAAGATACAGGCAAAAGTTATAGCAGTGTGGATTTCATATGGACAAGGAAGCTTGAAGTGTTGTTGTGTGTGTGTAACTGTCAAACATAAATATTTTTACCAAACCACAATACCGACAATGTGTGGCCGTAAATTATCATTTCATCCATATCCTCTAAACGCCGTCAGATAGGATATTCTCAAGTTAGGGCATCATATATACCATTTCAAAAATTGCAATAAACCTCCTTACAAAACTTTAAAACGTAGGTCAATGCCCATAATGGGTTGTTTTCCCAAAATTGATAGAGAATGTTTTTCATCACCAATCTGGTGCTCTGGTTGCTTCTTCTACGCATTTCAATTTTCTCATCGATACTGTTTACGCGCAGTTGGTGAACTTCATGTATTTTGCCCTAAAGTTCGGGCTGGACATTCTAAAATATATGTGGAAGCAAGCATTTGCGCCAAAAAGGTTGTTCTGCCTTTGGAACGACCTGTAAACCAAATACATCCGAAAGTCATAACTGATTCTTTCCACTGAAAACTGTGGCTCATTAGTCAATAAGATGCATATTTTTAGATCTTTCATCTCCTTATATAGTCCTTGCATTATTCTGGTCACTGAAGTTTGGTGTACCCCTGAGACTTCAAACACACAACTAAGTGTTTTACGTTATCATATGTTCCTTGAACATCGCGTTATAGGACGTGGCGGCGGATGGTTAATTTACTTAAGGGAGTAGTATTCTGCAACCGTGCTCGATAGGTCGAGTCTCGATAGGATTGATAACTCATTGTGGCTATTAGCTTCAACCGAATCCTGTGAACTTCACTTAAAGTGCGTCTACATACCACCTAACGCCACTCATGACAACATGACCAGCTACAGTAATGGATTGGATTACATATCAACATTGCCTACACAGTACAAAGTAATTGGTGGAGATTTCAATATGCCCAACATTTCTTGGGCCTCTTTCACAGCCCCTGCAAATCAAGCAGAGTTTCTCGTAGGTGTCCAAATAATTGGTTGGCGCCAACATGTTTTAGCACCTGCCAGGCTAGACCACACGATGAAAATTATCGGTAAGGCGTAAAATCTGTCGAAAAACAGCGAATTTATGAGAGATCCGCGGATATCTGGCAATATTTCGGTGATATTGTTCAACGAGTTGAAAAACATCAGTTTCTGAGACAAACATGATGATGAGGGTTGAAACGCTTGATTTAACTCACCGTTAATGGGTTTGTCGTTTGTTCCACGCGGAAATTGAAAATAATAGTGATGGATGTTATGATTGCACTTATGCGTTTTCCTGTGAGGTGTCTGTTAATTTTCGATTAATGGTTAATCGTTCCGTGCTAATTGCTTATTAATTGCTTATAGATCTGATTTTAGGTGATGGATTATATTCAGGTGTTCAAAGATCTATTCGAAGACAGGGAATTTTCTAGCCTCCAAGGATTTCGAAGTTATTTGGAGAAATACATCAAGGAATACATTGTTTCGTACGTGTCCGGTTCCAACAAAAAACCAAGTAATGGAAGTATGGAGTATGATAATGTGAGTGTGAGTACAGGTGTACCAAGTACAAGCGACTTTGGAGCCAAAGCCGCGGATTACGGCGTGCTTAGTGTGTTGAGTTCACCTAATTTCAGTTGCTCAGTTCTCGTGATACATGCTGTCGATCACGCTTTAACGTCGCTAGGAGGAAAACGATGTTGGTTGTTAGCTCTTTTACATTAGAGCACAACCATGACCTAACTGCCTTGTTGTATGGTGCACACCCAGCAAATCGCCGGTTCACTGCAAGTGAAGTGAGCGACTCTAAGCATTTGTTCAAGTACAATACTCCCACTGCGAAGTTAAAGCAGTATACTGCGGAGGTTTATGCCAAGTATACAACGACAATGGATATTTGCAAAGTCTGTCATAGTTTAAAACCTCCTACAACAAGTAAGTTGTTTTGTGTACATTGATGTTGCAGAAAACCTACCCCAAATTCTCGATTACGCAGAGAAAAACGGTGTATTGCGTGTCCTCAAAGAAGATGGTAATAGATACACGCACAGATGTTTAGAGCGGAAGATGCAAGTACAGTTGTTTAGACGTTTTTCCGATGTGGTCAACGTCGATGTCACGCATTGAACCATCCGCCACAAGTAGGTCCTATATCAGTTCATATGTGCAGTTGCAGCTTGAAGCTGTATCAATTTCCTTTCACAGACGGGATGGGCCATCGAAGACCCGTGATGTATGGTTACTTTCGGAGTGAAAAGTACGCTTCCCTCCGTCGTCTGGGTGTGACATAATGCTGTGTAATTTCCATGTTCGAGATGTCGTGAGGAAACACGCAAGTTGGTGTCGTTAACCTTGTAATCTTCATTTGGACCAACTCATTTGGAAGTCGCTATTTGTTTCATCGTGTGGCAACTATAGATAACTTAGAAGAGTGAGTGGAAACTTTTGTCCATTTATGTTTAATATTCAACCAGGACGTTGCGTTACTCAGACGCACGGACCCAAAGTTCATGAACTGCCCAATATGCATTTGGCTTTATATAAAGCCTGAGTGGGCAGTCCATGCACAACTAGACGTTATTCACTTCCGAAACCAAACAAACAACTGTCTGGAGAAGGCCAATGGGCGAAGTAAGAAGCGCACTCATCCACGGGATCATTTAGCCACGGCCATCAGTAAAATTTGGTCCCACGGCGAGTGGCTGATGCGGATTTTGAGATGAAGTGCATTATTGGTTGTGACCGCCGTGAGGCTGTTAATGTCGACGTGTACGTCAAAAAATATACTGTCTCGGTTGATGACGTTAGCCATCCAATTAGTGTTGAAGCATCTGGAAAATCGTGCTTCCTACTGCATTGTGAACAACAGGATGAGTTTAGGTTAACCGCACCTCATGTAATAACAATTTTTGGTATCGAGTGAGCCATGGGGGTGCACAATACACTTTGGACACCAGTGATGGCACGCGTGAGTGCAACTTGTACCGGTCCATGTGGTTACCATTCATTCACATGCCGTCCCCCTTCAAAAAAGATTTCTATTCATACCGTGACTTGTTAACGAAATCGCATTTGTTTTAGGCCGCTTCCCAGTCTATCGACCGTGGCTCGCGGAATATAACTTGCCTAAAAGCAGCATGTTTTACTGAGAGGTAACTGCTGCTGTTACCATTCCATTTCAGCTGGATTATAAAATGCTGCCTCCGACATTTAGGTCGAGAAAGGGACCCTGTCCATCACCCGTAACTACTGAGTTCCTTGTTGTGCATACGCGCAAACGAGTCTCAGTGAAAGCAATATCAAGTGATGTCACCGACGTCATTGGTTATGGCAAGATAAGCCACGTTTGTGAAGTTACCTAACGCCTACTTTTAAAGGTGCATACAGCAAGAAGATGACTTCCACTGAAGCAGAACGGAAAGTAACAAGGCTGCAGGAAACCACTTGGAATGAGGCACATAGTGATGTGTTTATAGTAAATGAACTGCAACACTTCCATTTTATTTTTGTTGTGACTATAGGGTGCATGTAGGCTGACCGTCGGGCATGAACGTCACTATGTTCAATTATAGACCTATGAGATTCAGCGTACTATGTGGTGCACGCAACTTAATAATTTCACCCAATTCCTAGCTAACGTATTGACAAATCAGTTTATGTTTGAATACAGTGAGCAGTAATTACGCTAATCACACCACACAGAATTAAGCCCACATTGTGCCCGAAAATCACCTACTGTGGTCGTACCTACTTGTCCACGGTGTCGCTAACCACCTGATGTTCCCCGTTCTAAATGGTGTTTATTAAACAACTTCACATGTAAGTCAGCTGTCGTTAACAATTTAATGGATTATCGAATGCACACTTTACATAACCATACTTTACCACATATGGTGTGCATGTTCTTCATTCTTTGTTGCTAGAACTCCTCGAAATAACCAAATTCCAAATTTCGGCTACCTCGCAAACGCATTTTTTAAATCGAAATATCGCAATTTCTCTACGTCCCTGATAAAAACGTTCAGCACATTAAAACAAACTCATTACCTGGAGCAAACTGGGCGCATTGCGTGCCTTTTGAGATACTCCGTCGATCATCATTCAACATATATTGAAACTAACATATTCGCGGTCCACCAATGTGACCATTTACTCCCTGCCGATATTTTTCGGCAGACCACAATTTAAATTTCATTTTTACAACAGGCCTCTCCTTTACTACAGTATCCGCCCTAAAACAGTTTCGAGGAAGTGATTACAACGTGGTCAGCTTCACGTTTCACCTAGAAGTTGTAAAAATATCTAACGTCATATGTTACCGCCAAATAAAATCCATCGACTGGAACATGTCCACTACTCTGCTGAAGTCTTCGGAGTAGAACATATTCTTTCTGACCTCCGACCCAAGTATTGCAACCAAAGTATTTAATGAACACTTCCGGTTTTTTGTGAATATCTTAGCCCCGGAAAGGTCAAAACGCCGTAATGCGTTTGGCAATGGTAGGATTCTTACTCCAAAGAGGCAACGTAAGCTCGGAAGTCTGAAATCACGGCACCGGAAAACATGATTTCTCACCCACGAAGATGCATAAAATGTTTGACACCATGGAATATAAAACCAAAATCATCCACCAAAATGAGGAAGAACGTGCATTTAACAGCAAAGAGAATAGCTTTGGTTTGATACGGTTATTAAAACGCAGGAACTGTACAAGAGACCATATAATCTCGATAACTACACTATAGAATAAAAAACCACCGTAGATGGCCTTGCTACAATCCGTGAGATCTTCAGTTTATACATTGCTACTTCCCTCAACGCTGAGGGAAATATATTGTCTCCCCCTCTCCCCGTGAAAATAAATAGGCTCCTTAACCACGTTTCTGTTGATGCAGTAAAAATACGTTCTCGGCTAGCTACTATCAAACCTTCTTATCTTCCTGGTCCAGAGGGTATTGACCCTGTTGCTCTCAAACACCGAGGGGATGACATCCCTCTCCTTTTGCTTAGTATTTGTCCACTTTCTCTAACGTTAGCCTCCTTCCCTCTCCAATGGAAAAATTCTCTATTTCAGCCCCGTTATAAAGGTGTCTCGCGGCAAGACTCCAACACTTATCGTTTCACTAACTGTACTTCAATTTGTTCCAGCGTGTTGGAAAGGGTAATAAAATGTCATATGGTTCATTTCTTATTATCCCAAAATCTAATAAATCACTCTCAGCATAGGTTTCTCAGCAAACGTTCGTGCATGACGTACCAGATGGAATTCTTCAATCATGTTACAAAATCTGCTGATTCAATGAACGCGAATATTATTATACTTTTGGATATGCAAAAAGCTTTTGATTGTGTGCCTCAAACGCCATCTGATCAAAATGGCATCTTTCGGCATACGTGACCCATTGCTCAACTAGTTTGTCTCATACTTTGTGGACCGCATATAAACAGTAAAAATAAGAGATAACAGCTCAACGCCCAGATAAGTCATCATAGAAGTGATTCAAAGATGCGTCTTATGTATATTAACGATAGATGTGAAGTAATCAAGCATGGTACACTATACATAGTCGCTAATGACGTTAAAATTGTCCAAACATTTCCTCCTGGCGATCTCAGTGCTTCTTTGGGGAACATACGGGAGGACTTCGTGTCATTACAGTCTTGGTGAAAAACTTGGCTGATGAAATTCTCAGCCAACAAATCCACCGTTGTCGCGCACGGTTGTCATATGCCAGACGACTTTATGAAGCTTGGTTGTGATGGTATTTTAACTGCCAACTCAGTACGCGACCTGAGTACACGTTATTCAACCTCATTCAATTTCGCTGAACACATCTTTCCTGATAGCTAAAACTAGACGGACGACTGGATAAATTGAGCACTCATTCTTCCTTACTTCAGCTCGACAACACCATTACAAGCTTTCCGTACGCCTCCATCTTGAGTACTGCAAGTTCATTTATAGTCACTTGCGCATGTAGTGGATCTAAACGTTATATACAAGTCAGGTGTTAATAGGAGATCAAGAGGTGATAAAAAAATGAAAATAACTGACTCACAGTAGTTCGTGACGGTGCGTCGTTTAGAGTTCCACCACACGGGATGAAGTATCCAACTGACGCAACCAATCGTATAGTTCCCAAGTAACTTTGGAAGTCACAACGAAGATAATTCCAACAAGAGATGAGTTTGGAAATGTGCTAAAATAAATGCGGATTCCGATAGAGGTTAAATCTCGGGAAATCCGTAAACAGGTGACACTGAACCCACAGAGCTCGCGAGATTGGAAGAGTGTTTTTTCCCATTGACCGAATCAATTCACATGATTTAAACGAATGTACATGTGAGTTTGAAGCTAGTAAAAAATGTGAAAAACAATGAGAAATATGCAGTACTAAATGCCGTACGAAATGCTACATACAAGTCTGATAGGCTCGCTCTGGAAATACTACAAGCTGTTCGAGTGACTGAGTTCCCGCCCTAAGCGCCGGCGAATTTGCTCACGTACCACTCGCAGGTTGGTCTGGTAGCCCATCTGTGATACACAAAGTGACAACAATAATACTTGTACATTTCTTAACGTATAGCGCAAATAGAGAAAGACTCGCAGTTTTTCCCAGTATATGAATACAGCCGAATTTCGATGTCGATTTGGTATACACGGCCGGCATATAGAATGCAAAAAACGTTCAGCAAAAAGAACATTGTCAGGTGACCTATTATTATAGGAAGAGGCACAGATTTATATGAGATCATATGTGGCGAACAAGTTAGGTTATATATGCATATATTCCAAACAGTTTTAACGTGCACATCTATTGCATAGTAGTCGGTAACTATACACAACTGGTTATCATTGTGTTTGAAGCAAGAGTTTACCAAGATGGTTTGGTTAATTTTTACGGGGGGCGTTATAATGTTGCCATATGTTTGCTATAGTTTTGTTGTTCATCTGCAAGTTTGGGACATAACTATATACAAGATCTATCCCTGTGGAGTAATAATAAGCTTCGAAATTGATTATTACCTCGAATGGTGAAGTTGATAGCATTGATAACTTCGAAGTGTGCGGGGCGTTGTATCAAGTGATATAGGTTGATCCTCCAATATTGTTAGATTAGTTGAGATGTTTGGACGTTATTAGGTCCGTTTTCAAGGATATCGTCTCTAGGCAGGCGGAGTTTGAAAATGAACATGACGCTCCTTAATGTCAGAAACGTTTCTAAGCTTCGTTTGTACTGATGTATAATCCTACTGGCTTAAATTACAGATGGGAGTTTGTTCCAAATGCGGGTGTATTTCACTGGGAAAAAAGTTGAACGCAGTTTTACGGGATTTAAGAGCTGTCAAAGTGAACTCTTTGTTCCTGAAGTTGTATTTTGGGCTATGCTGAAGGCGAATCGCGAGGTTGACAGTGAATTTATTGTCATTGTAGTGGTCTAATCAGTCAAATGATAAAAATAACCAAAATATAACAGTATCAAAGAATAGTCGTAACAGTTATGGATAGGCCCAAAGATAGACGTACAAATTAAACAGGAGATATATCGGTAAAATACGAACGACTCACTGAT
>LUCH01007098.1:0-15175 GCA_013368495.1 Paragonimus heterotremus
TGCCGACACTACAGCCGACTGGCGTAAGGTGCGAGGTGGACAGATGATGATCTGGCGTAGACAAATGAGATCGTTCACGAAGAGGTTGGCCACTGTAGATCGGGTTCGTGTTCCAGGCTAAGGCCTTCGCGACTCACAGAGTCGGTGGCTTGAGACATTAAGTGAGATGGCGGCTGACCGAGCTCAGTGGCGTGAATATTGTCGTTGTTTGTCTGAGTTTTCTGTGAAGTGAGTGCATTTAATGACGCGGAGCATTGAAAGCCGTAAGAAAGCTGTCTTTCTGATGACGCCTTACTTTCACTTACAGCTGGGTTGTTTGTTTGCAAGGTTTAGGCGACTTGATGTTGATTGTTCGGATATAGACGTAGCTATTTTTAGTAGTTAGGTCCATTGCCCTCCCCCTTTTTACTCTCTTCTCATATAAGTTTTTCTTTCCTTTTTTCCTTCGTGGTTGTGTGGCAGTTAAGCATCAGTGTGGACCAGTGATGTACTGCTGTCTATGATGATGATAATGATGATGATAGGATGCAATCGAAATGTCATTCTGCAAGACATCTTGTGTACTACTGTTGGCCTTCTTCAAATTCATAGGTGAGAACCAGAGTTTCAAACAAAATACCAACGCTTCGGCCTCTACGCGAACAACCAAGGTCCAGTATGTGAACGATATTACACCTATCGATGATGGCCCACAAGCGGTCAACGATGTCCATATCAGGTTTCAGATTTCCGTCTTTTAAATGAACTTGAATTTTGCAATCACTAATCATTTTTATAATATCGCGCCTACCCTCACTCTTAATAATGAGCTGATGACGGCAGTAAAGTTCTCCCATCTTACGGGTTGAGTCAGTGCCGATGGGATATCTGAGGAGACCAGAAATCGCGTGGATAAGGCTCAGATGATATCTGCTAACATATTTCATCCGAAGCGTCGACAAGAGCTGTCTTCCAAAAAGACCACGTACTGTAACCGAATGGGTAAGTTGTATTGTGCAGCCTCTAGCCTTGGTTAAACCAGGCGGGAGATATTTACAGTATTTGTCTCCCTTCCCTATATCTCCATATTACTGAAACAGTGGTCGAAACAGTAGGTTAGCACGGACAGGATACAAAGACGTCTACTAGACGGCAAGATTGCACCGACAACTGGAAGAAATCGTCTTGTATCATAGATACCATGAGCTCAAATCTGTTTTAGGTACGGTATTTCATTACCACACTTCGGCTGCGTACGCTGGAGGCGACAGTTCACTGGCCAGTGCATGATCTGCGTTCAGTACACAAAAGCATTGATGTGAAAGCCTTTTTTCTTACGAAACAGACATGAAAACCCAGTGTAGAGAGGTGCATAAGACATTGAGTTGCTAACTTGATTCACAGCAGGCTGCGACTGTACCCTAATTCCAGCCGGTTATACTAACTGAGCACGGTTGCCGACTTGCTGGTAGTGACAAACTCTCGAACCAAAATTTCCATAGGTGTAAGAGAGTGAGCACCACAATGGAATCCAAACACCGATATATTGTAAAAGCTTAGGTTTACGTAAGCGAGTCGAGTTCATCAGTAAACGCATCAAATGCCTGTTCAGCATATGATGAACGGGACACACAAAGCTGTTTAGCACGATACGATGATATTCTGGCGAAGGATGTAAAACGCATCAAATAATGTTTAAAACCCAAAAACCTCAAGCACAAACAGGATACGGTTACCTTTTTCTTGTTGGCTAACAAAAGTTTTTGACGCATGCTTTGGTTTTGCAAATCTGCCAGTGTTCGATTATAGGTGTCCTTTTCCAGCTGTTTTTTCTTCAGTTCTGCAACATCATGTTCAAGTTCTGACTCTTCCGCCTAAGTAATCAGGAGATAAACCGTATAATGGGACGACATAGAAACACATTTCATCGAAGATGTTTTTTGATAGCAACCATGGGCTGGGACAAAAAGAACCAGTTAATAACTGAGGGTAAGTGAGTGTAAACTGTGTAAAGGAAAAATGAACACTAAAGGAAAACTGCTATGCATGCAGTCGGAACAGAAAACCGACGTATAGGAAGGTTACAATCTCTAACTTTTGTAACGTGAACAATGAGTGAGAACGTAGAGAGATTGTGACGATTTTGAGAATTAAAAGGTCGTATACTCAAAATATACGGAAAACGAACACCTCCGTCTTCGAAAATGACCGAAGCATGTGCGCTCTCAGGATGACATATCGATGCACTCCGCCGCGGAGCAGGTGAGAGCACCAATGACTGTCGCTTAAAATATGGATGTTGGCAGTGTTTCTTTCTATCCAAAGAGCCGCTATCATTTTCACAGGTTATTCGAATTATATGGCGCAATAATAACCAGAGATTTTTGAACATGTGATAAATACCACAACTGACAGTACGATTAAACATGGTGAAGTTAATGTGTCCGTACGTCAAAATAGCTAAATTCGTCTTTAAGAATTACCAAAAATAGTAGACAGCTTGCTCACTTCTTTCTCCTCACACACCCGCAGACACACTTGACCGCCAAGCATGCAAAACTGGGATCAAGGTTTCTCATTTCACATAGTTTGACGCCACCGCGGAAGTCTCAAACCATAACATCTTAGAACTCATGCTAAGCGTCCGTCGCCTATCAGTGATGATGTAGTTACGGTAAGAAAAGTCTCACCATAGCACAGTAGCCAATGTGGTTGCGCCTGCGTGAATAGTTCCGTCACACTATGTGCGCTTGATGACCATGACAAGACTATGGTGAGCTAACAAGACAACTAGATTAGAAAGCAAAGTGAAAGTAAACACGACATGGTAAACTGCTAAGATGTTCACGGCTGTTAATCCAAAGCATGGGTTTTCCCATACGCCAAAAATAATGTTGACATATTTATGGGTTAGACAGACTGATGGAAGAAGGCTACTCAATTTCAACACAATAAACGAAATAGATGGGGAAAATTCTCGAAGAAGAGTGAAACGAAGTACAAGGGGAATAGCTAGGCAGATAACATTCTTAACAGTCACTTGATTATGCAAAATAGACGCATATTCTGAGCAAAACACAATCAGTTTATGACAGCTTAACAAGGTTGAGCCATCGTGTTCTATGTAAACAGTTTGAAGTGGAACGACACTCATATTTGATCGCAGCTTCCGCACTCAGATGAACTTTCCAGTCAGTCTCTTTCAAAAGGCACTAGACTCGAGTTTCGTTCTTGCCAGAACCCATCAAGAGTGCACAACCTTGCCACGATCGGATTTAGAACTTCGGACACACTTGCATGAAGCAACCGCGTTGATCACTGCGCCACTGACTTCACATTAGGCAGGACTGAATTACCATACCTGAACGCTCAACGACTTTCGCTTTTCAATAATGATCAGGTTGTCCGATCATCGGAGACAGTTACTGTCTGTTAACTCTAATCGACAACCACGCACTTAGGACTTCCGGGACAGGTCTAAATCCCCGATTTCGTTAAACCTGCTAGACAAGGATATGCACTAATGACAAGCTCTAACAGCGAAACTCGAGTCTAGTGCTTCTTTTCGAAAGCTGGCTGGAAGTTTTATCTGAATGCGAAGGCTGCGATCAGTAGTGAGTGATGTGTAACTTGAAATCAATCAAATCCCCGACTACTCATCAGTAATGTAAACAGTCTAATCAGAGACGATTATGGGGGACTGAGGCACTGTAGTTAATTGAGTTAGTGACTGATGAATACTGAGGTTTGCAAACAACAGTGATTAGTTTGTCTGTGATTGTGGCAGAAAACATGAAAGCTAGAAATGAAGGTTACTGGCTGCCAATACTGGTGGAAAAAGAGAGAGGCGTTCGTGTGTAAGAGACATTTAGATGAACAAAAGTGAACTTACAAGAGACCCGATTGTGAAAAATCTAAGCTTCGGTTGGATTCGAACTAACAACGGGAACGGTATGCCTGAAGGTGGCAAGCGATTTACCAGCTGAGCTACGAAATGAGATTGTTTAATTCAATCGCAATGTTACTGGCGACAGCTATTACTTGTTGCAACCGCTGTGTAAGAGTGGAGGCAGCAAAAGAAAAATACGGTGTGGCATATGCAAACTTCGTCCAGCTTTCAACCTACATGATAATGGAATCATCAAATGATCAGCGCTTTTCAGGTACGAAACTAATTGCAGTGAACTCTGTTTATACCATACTAGATTAGAGTGAAATTCCGGTTATAAAGAAGCAAGTGGTTTTGATCAATAAAAAGTTCTATTCAAAGAAACTAAACAAAATCTGGAGATAACAAACGACTGTTTGAACTCTTACTTAAGAGAGAACGCATTTTTTCGGATGGGGTTAAAAGTAAGTGTACTTTCGTGTGTGTGAGCTTGCTTGTTCGCTTGCATATATCGGACGACAATGCTGAAGCACTCTGAGAAAGCAAAATAAACACTGTGAGGGAAGTAAACGCGAGTCTGCCTATTCCGATGATGACAGTACACTCCCGTGATTCAAGCAGGCTCGCAAATCCCACCAAAAGATCACTATCATCTGAAGAGACTAAACTCTTCGCTGGTTACCATAACCTCACGAAAATTCTTAGTTGGCTCGGTGACGGGAAGCCTGATACGCTATCAAGCTTTGTTGTGTATTTGGCTGATTGAAATACGTTGGCGGATAGAAACTATGTCATATCTTTTCGATCCCAAAGACAGCAAACACGTGTTCTACGCAGAGCAAACTGAGTGCTTTTGACATTCACTATAGAACAAGACATCAACTTCAAGAGTGAAACTTGTGGGTGACTGCACCCTTACCCCACTGCATTGTAATGGGGTCGGTACTGAAGGAATGAAGTTATTTGTCACTGACAAGGTGAGTGAGCCAAGACGTCCCAGAGATGGTTCCACAAGCTGGGACGTCAACAGAAAGTGGGCCCATTGTTTGAAGCATGGAACTTCACAATGAATTAATCCGCAAAAACGGAAAATTCCTCCCCTTACTGCCACACAATTGCCGTATGTTCAAGGTCTGAAACGGAATTTTGTAGTATACTTCCCATTAAATACATCGTTCAAATTTTAACCACGTGGTTAAGGTGACAAAATTTCGAAGTGAATTAAGCAGACCGACTGATGAAAAGAGGTGTCGTCGAACATCATGCTGACACGGCATCCACAATTGATCAGACGTAACCTAGGAACGTCGTTCCCATCTCATGGAATGACAAGCTTTCAGAAATGGTCGTTAATTACTGGCTCACAAAATCCAAATTAACTCCTCTTGTCGAGTCAAACAGCGAACTACAGGGGCAAACAAGTTATTTCAGGCCAGCCTCTTTGATCAGATGCAACGGTTTTGATCTTGCTATCAGAACTCGGGGTTGAGAAGTGCACCTGTCCGCCATTGGAACCATTCCAACTCAAGTTGACGGGGGAATTGTCGCCAAAATTGGCGGATTTAGTCATAAGATAGAAAAACATTGCACATGAGATAGATCCAATAATTGGTATGTTCTACCTGGAAAGAGTACAGCAAGACGAGCATACTTTGGGTCTATTTCTTCAATGTTAGAATCGTCTTAGGAATGTTCATTAGGAGTTAATCGAGTTGGACACAATCAAGACTAGCATCCATCACACTGTAGTGAAGTAAAAATGTTTATTAATCGACTTCAACCATTTTTTTCTGGTAACATTTGAGCCACACAGCCTCTCGAAAGACACCTGAATAAATTCGCACTTGTCGAGCACAGGTTGCTAATTTACTCGAGGTTTACGGTTCACGTGCGGTATTGAATAGGCACGGAGAATAGCCATGGACTACATAAATTCATAAATTCGTGTGGAATGAATTCAAAGCATGAAAACAAGGTAGTTTGTCTACTGTTGCAACACAGCTCTGAATACAACAATAAAGGTTTCGGGAAAATGCTATTTGATATAATTGGAATTCACTGTAAGTGCACGTAAAACCGACTAAACAACAGACACGATGGGCACATGTGTTGACAGTGAACAGGTGTACGGTGCACGAGACTTAACGAAAATACGTAATCGCACAGAGAAGAAGATAGTATGGGCAATAACTACAATAGATAACTGGTCAGTTCTGAGTCTGGCCAGATAGCATAATGAGTCGACCTGCTCACAATCTTAGCGGACAGGAGAAAAATCCAGGAGCGAACATTCCACGAAATATCCCTAAGGGTGTTACGATCAACTGAAACAGCCAGGAATCATCTGGATATACAGGTATGTAGATGATTGTAGAATGCTATCGTGTGGGATGAGGTTTTCAACCAACGGCAAAGATAAACAGTTTCCAAACTGACAGACATCATTTCATTCATGAGAGTGTCAGGGTCATGTGACCCATGATGACTTGGTGGTTTACTAGACAGCTGGTGACTTGCAGGAGCAAAGTCCAACGCGAGAAATGGTCAACTGCGACCTTCATGCATTGTACGCTTTTATTACTAGATGGACCAAAGGTTCGTCTAGGATTTGTCAAAATACATGCTAACAAACAGTCCACATGCCCATACGGTCGTCCCACCTGACGCACACCAACTGACAGAGAAAGTGATCAGCAGAATTAGCGGATCGTTCCATGTCCTCCTTGTTCTCAGACAACAGAACAGAATGGACAGCGCAAGTACACAATAAAACTTCCGTAGGGAATACGCAGTCTGGGTATTACGCTCTGGTGTGCACGAGATTTCGCGCGTTGAATTAATCACAGCCTAAAGGGTTTCCAAGGGGTCGGTTCCACTGACAGCCCTGTTGGCTTCCAACGTTAGAACAAAATGGCGTTTAACGACGTGGCTACTGATACACATGACATTTCATCTGGCCACTGAGTCGTAAGCCGCACTCCCCGAAAGTCCACACCACCATGAAACGTGGTTCAGTCTGTTGTTCGTATACTTGCCTATGTGAAAGAAATTTTTGCATCCGTATCAAACAGACATATCTATCAAGTCTCGTTGATTTTCACTCGCGCTTGCAAGACTCAAATACACAGCACTTGCAATGCCATTGATACCTTTAAAAGCACTAAGCTGTGGGACGCACTCGTGTTTCCAATGCCTACTTTTCGCTAAACTGAGACAGACAGCTGTCGAGTTAACCGAAGTTGTGCTTTGTTTTATCAATGGTACAACATGTACTGTAAGCTGGTTCATTGTTTCTCAGAGCCCTTTCAATGCCTTGTTGATTAGCTCGCTAACAGCAATTGACATGGTTAGTGTTATCTACATCAGCTCCCATGCTAGATATGACAGATAAGCAATATCCATCCCATTAGTCTCCTGCGCCATGCAGACTTGATCCCCACGTGACAGCGAGAGACCGTTGGTGGGGTGATTTATCAGCAGCTGCCTTCATGATACTGAATTCAGCTGGAGGACGTTTATATTTGGCAAGCCTTGAATAGTAATACGGACATCAATCTACTTCTGTTCCAAGTCGATTTAACTCCCGATGATCAGTCAGGCTATCAAGTCGAGCTACTGGGGTCCACTTCACGATGACCCATTCTAATTTCACACGGCCCATTCGTGTCGCACTTATCCTAATCTCGTAGCAAGTGTTACCAGCGTCCGCAAGGCATTCAGACTTCCACGATCAATCTTGATTCCGGTCATTTCGGTGACTTCCTCGGAATTCAACAGGAAAATCTGAAAATTCTCATTTTTGAAAAGTTTTGGCCAGGACACTTATCTTTGTAGTACTCACGGTACCAATTATTCTGTCCACAGGGGTTGTCAGCATCAAGGACAAGTTTGATGTGCAAACCGATATGTATTGTACAAGAGCACAGTGTCACAAGTATATATTCACCTGCATGAATGAATAGAGTGTGTCATTATTCAATGGAGCGGCATATGATTAGGCTGTCATTTTCATCACGCAAACCAACTTACGAATTTCCACGTGCAGAGCAAACAGTAGTTTTGTCTCTACTTCGTGTATGTCAAAGAAGCAACCAGTAGAGTTCACATACAAACTACTCGCCAAGGCTACGAATAGTCCATAACACTATGGCTTCTTTTCAAAACAGCATACAGATTAAATCGAGAACGATTGAAACAGGTAACTGTAAAAAAAAACAAAATGCTAAAATATACACAGTGCAGCAGACACGCAGGAATAATGGAAACCTAACTGAAAACGACAACTGTAACCTATTAATTAACCAAAAGAAGCCCATTACCGATGGTATATGGGCAAACAGGAAGAAGAAAATGATGACTAACAGAGTCGTGCATACATCACACGAAGACTAACCTTTTCTTGCTGCTTGAGCGATTTGTATTTATCCAGTTGTAAATAAATGCGGTCTAAACAATCTTTGAGTTGATCTAGAATAGACTCAGAATGTTGAAACACAGTAATGCGTTCGATGACGCTGTTTAACGTTTCGAATAGGTTGTGCATGTCAGCCTCAACCTCGTTTAGGCTGTCTTTAAGTCGTCCGATTGATTCAGGAATGGTTTGGACACTTTGTAAGATCATGTTGCTGACCGTTTCGCATTCGGTTTCCAGCTCAGCATTCTCATTCCGCAACGAATCAATCTGTAAAGATGAACAAAGCAGGACAGAGTGTTTCTCAGTCAGATATAACGCAAAATTTTGATTAGAAAGGACAAAAATGAAAAACAATGATATCCACATCTGCTACCAACCACAGTCCTTGTATAGTCCCCGATAATTATGGTAACCACTTTTACTACCGACCACACGGTTACGGACTCGATCTCCGATCACCATGGCTATCTGGCAAGATTCGGTTCACAAATGAATCAGTACGTCCCATGGCGGTAAACGACTTTTGGTAATTTCACTGTGTATCTCGTAACACAAAATTAACGAAAGGCAAGCTTCTTTTCGCGAACACAACATTAGCATGAGTGAGCGAATGTACTAAGTACACATCAGATTTCCCCTCCAAACTTAACTACATCTGCTTTTCAATTGTGTGATGAACACTGACATCGAAAGCGATTTTAAACTCAAAGAAAAATAGTTCAGTTGCAAATACTGCTGCTACCGTTATCATTAACATCATCGTCAACAGCATTATTAACAGCTGTATAGCAGTGGGTGACAAAGATGTCATTGCCATACAACCATGAGATGAGAAAGGACAGACCAACCCTAGTTTGGTGATAAGGAAAAGGAATGACTTAAATCGTAAAAAAAGATCCTACCCCACAGTCGTAGATTCAATTACCAGTACTGTGAACAACAATCCTACAGTAAAAAGGAAAACTTTTTGAAATGGATTAATCAGAAGGGTGATGAATAATGCAACAGAAACCTAACAGATCAGAAGGTGGGTACCTACATGTTCAGAACAAACAACGTTAGCATTTTTCAACGATATCAGTCGATTGTCAAGAGCAGCGCATGCGGATTCTTTTTTGTCTTTGAGCAATCGGAGTTCGTCCAATCGACCAGTCAACTGTTCGATCTTCTCCTGTTTGGTGCGCATTTCAGACCTTTTGGTTTCTAACTTTTCTTGCTGTGTAATTACTGCTTCACAAAGACGTCTACACTCCGATTTACCCGAAAGTGTATCGCTATAAATCTGCAAAAGGATATGTTTACTAACAGTTCATTTACCTTGAGACCAAGTTTAAAACTGAATTTAAATTGAATAAACTTTAAAATGTAAGAGAACAACGCCATCCATTTCTTTTTATCTCGTCCTTCACCCAAATCGCTGTTATAAAATGGCTGGGGGAAAAGCAAATCTTCGCAGACTCTGTTTAATAGAACCAGCAGGTAAATACGCTTGAATGGTTTGAGTGGCATGTCAAAGTATATGTGCACCAGCTGCCACATTACTTCATCCATTTTATCAGCTGTAAGTAAGATAGTGTGAGATGAGCACTTTGAAAAACAATTACACTCACGCTTAGAGAACACATCGTTGTTAACATCCTGGTTGGTTACGGCCGAAATCATACGCAACATTTCACCAACAGAAAAGTGTGATTCTACGGAACGCATGACCTGCATACTTGGAAAGACCAATTACGGCTGAAACAAAGAATTAGGGAACACAATTAGGAAACCTCGATCGCGAATAATTATAAGCATCACAGAGCCAACCACAGACGTCATACATATCATCCATGAAATAATGAATGTAAAACGAAATAACGTGATAGTACTGAACCAACGTAACTACTCGTATTGGTGTGCAGTAACAATGAGCGAGTGCTCAGTAGGTGCTGAGTTACAAGAACGTAGCAGGTCATTCGAGCGGATGCAGTTTTAGACAAGGATTCACGTAATTTAAGAAACGAGTAAAAACCATATTTTCCACACTAGCATTTTTGTTTTAGTGTGAACGAGATATCCAATAAATGAGCATATCCGTTTGGAAGATTTGTAACAGTTATTTGTTTGAAACCTGCGGCATTCATCAGAGCTGTTAACATTTGGTTTCAGAGTAAGTACAAAAATTTTCGCGGCACTGTAATAACCGAGCTAGCTGGTTGAATTCGGTCAGAAGCGTTCCCGGATCGCAGATTAACGAACGGCCTTCTAGCTGAAAATCAACTGCGGAATAGACAATTTCCCAACTAATAAACAATCGCGGACAATCAGCCGTAGTAATACCAGAGCAAGATGGATTCACGATTAGTGGCCAGTTCTTCTGCGAAATGTTGTGCAAGCTCTTTGACGCAATACGCGTGTTTCGAACGCCTCAGCGGGAACACGTGTTGTCCGTCTGGGATGCAGCATATTTGGTCCCCGCCAACCACGGGTAAAACTACGAGCAGCTGTACAGTCAACAGCGCCAACGAGTACGAATAGTGCATAGGGTATTTTGGATGGCTGGGCCCAAGGTGAGAAGAGTACGAACCAACTTAATCGCCTGCTCCCGAGAACAGGAAGAAGACCTCGTAGCACACCTACTGGACTACTTGAATCGATAGGTTTACTAAGTCAGATTCTTCTTGCCTGGAGAATCTTCGGAATATTGGGCTGCTTGCGTTGCAACCTCATGCAAGGTACTTTTGGAATCTTGTACGGACAGATATCATCCGAAAAGTTCGCGAACCGCACCAATGGTCACTTACCTATCGTGGACTTTATGTTTTAGTATCTTCGGCAATGTTTCAACGGTTTGTACACGGTTTCAAGGCTGGAGACCCCAGTCACGCGGATTCAGCAAGTTTGTCTGTTTCGATATCCAGCGGGATTCTATTGACCTGAAAGGCAGTCATCAGTAAAAGCGTGCAGCACCGCTCTTGGGGAGTACAAAAAGTATCAAGAATGGAAAAAATTACCAATTCAACAGTGTCTTGAGAAAGTGAGAATCTAACAACACTAGAAGAGTAAATAACAACCTCCGATGGAAGGTCACCCTAGTGATTGGTAACCGTGTAAGAAATGTCTAAGAAAGGTCTAAAGTCGTAGCTTGTAGAATTTTTTGTTGTGACCACTTTGACTAGTATCAGTCTCAGAGGCAAAGAAGTATTGTATGGGTCATGTGCTAAATAAAAAATGTGTCGGGACTAAGTCACCGCGGAGTCTTCGAAACTCAGGTGGATAGAGATCAGGAATTTCAAGTAGAAACTCACAGGAGAAATGTCTCAGGCCAGTGACCACTTTGGTTGCTACTCATTGAATACGAAGCGATTAGCATACTCAAACAGTGGTCTTACATAGACTCCGTATAGCGTTTGAAAACATGCCTCTCTGTGCGGGGAAATGTTTTTTTTTACCATCCCATGAATTCCAAATCCCTTTTTAGCAGTCATCTGGTGATGAAAGGAAAGGGATAAGCTAGACGACATCCGAATCCCTGGGTCTTTCTTCAGGTCAACTTTCGCGATATCTGTTGCACTATGTGCATCATGTATCACTAACGAGTTCCATGAGTATCCTCCGACTGACACGTGTGCACATTTGCAGTCGTTTAGGGGGGGACTCCAGTTATCTGACCAACACTTAATACTGACAAGATCAGTCGGTAATGCACTGTGATCACGAACATTCCAGAGTTTTAAGTAGTCAACATAGAGCAGCGTTACTGGAAATAAGGTCAGGAAAGTCATAGACATAACAGTGGACCAAGCACTCGTTTTCGAGGAACTCCAGCGCAGATCAGGGAAGGACAAGAAAGATCTGATCCCGTTTTTATTTTGAAAGTTCTAATACCAAGGAAAGAGGTGATCCAACGCAGAATCTCTCCTTGGATGCTATGGACTTCTAGCTTATGTACAAGACAGCCGTACGGTACACGGTCAAAAACTTTGACAAAATCAAATAAGATAACGTCTGAGATGTGGTCGTTGTTTTTAGCCCCTGTCAAGCTACCTATGAAGGTTAGCGTATTGCTTATGTATTAGCGGTCCGGCATGAAACCATGCTGAGGAGGATAGAAAAGGCTATTCAACAAGAAATGCCTAGGGATGACACGTTTTAATAAACGCTCCATTAGTTTGCACGGGATGCCAGTAAGGCTAATTGACTGATAGACTGCAGGAGAGTGTAAATCACCTGCATTAAATATACGTGTAAGAATGGTCTCTTTCCATGCCTCCAGAAATGTGCCAGTCCGAAGTGTCTGTTTAAACAAATTATTGAGGGACACCGCAAAACCAAGGGCCGCTTCTTTCAGAGTCCGGGGATGGACCACGTCTTATTGTACTTTAAGGATTGAACTTAACTAAGAGATCCTGAACATCAAACACAGAGAAGCTGGATGTCAGAAGTGGATATCGTAAGTTTCGCCGCGGAAGAATGGGATGCTAGTTCAGCCGAACTACACTGTAGGCCGCCGAATAGTACTCTCTGAATATCTCGGCGACCACCGAGGGAAGGGGGGCTGAGAAAGATTTCCGCCATCTGACAGCCGCATAGAAAGCGTTGAGTTCGTTTTTCTCTCCGGCGGTGCATATGTTACTAAAGGAAGTTCTTTTATCTCTCGAGCAACCATCTAAATTTTGGACTGCTTCTGATGTGTATGCTGAGGGATTTCCTGTTTGCAGCTGTTTCGTATAAGGCGAAAATCCTCCAGATCCTCCGGTTTGTCGTTAGTTTCTGTTTCAAGAACAGACGAGAAAGGACGTCCAGAAAGCGGTATATATTTTGTGGCAACGGTGGACGAGAGGAGGACTTCCACAGTCTCCGAGGAACAGATGCTCTCTCTGCTTCGTGAATGGCAACTTTAGGAGAGTGGTAGTTTGAATTCGCTGAGTCAGACTGTAGGCGGAGTGCACTCGAGAATGTCAAAGATTAGTAGTAAGTGGTCACTGCGTCCCGGAGGTGGATTAGTAACTACTCTATCTACCAGGTAAGGTGTATTCGTTATAATCAGATCAAGCAAAAAGGGTGTCTGTCTTGGAGAATGTCTCGCAAGCTGTTTGACGTGTTGCGTCAAGTCCCTTTCACGGACCGTCGTTGCCAGGGATTTCGAAAATCATGTGATATAGATACCGCATTGAGTTTGGGTGCGTTGGAATCACTATCATCATCATTATAGACAGTAATCCATCAATGGTTTCCACTGATGCGTATCAGCCACAACCATGGAGAAAAAATCAAACCCTGTAGAGAAATAGAGAAGAAACGAAGAGACGTGAAGATACCTGACAACTAACAAAAAATTGTTATGGTTATACTCAAACATCCAACAACAAGATACCAACACGTTGCAAACAAACAACCGAGCTATAAGTAATCATCCTTACGGCTTTTACTGCCCCGAATCATTAAATACATCCACTTCACGGACAACTCGACCAAACAAGTACAACATTCACGCTACTGAACTCGATTGTCCGCCATTTTACCTAACGTATCCAGTTGCCGACTCCGAGAGTGGCGAGGGCCCCCGTCCAACAGATGAACCCAATCTACAGTGGCCAATCCCTTCGTAAACGATTTCATTTCTTTACACCAGGTCACCATCTGTCCACCCCACAACTTACGTTGAAATTACCCATAATAAAAGAATAACAGAACCGTTGTATAAACGAGAAGTTGTATAAGATGACAAGAAAGGTTTCGTTATCGAATACGGTGCATGACAGAGAACGGTACACAACATCAGCAAGGAGCGTGTCACGACTACGGAACTGAAGTTTGAGCCAGAGTGCACCACCTTTTTCTGGGGAGGTAAATGCCCCCAAAGACAGTCGGCGCCAGAAGCTTCTGGCTTAAAGAGACAGCAGATCATTTCATGCATCCACACCAGGAGTCTTTTCAGTACAGTGAGTACCCAGAAACATGCAACTCGTCGCTGATATCCGTGAACAGCCAGGCACAATGTGTGTCGTGGATCAACTGTCTGATTTCTGATAGTTTGCTTAAAAGACTCAGATAATTAGTGTACGTGTACAAGAAGGCCAGTTCCTTATTTGACTGGGTGTGAAAAGAGAGAAGAGCACAAGGAAAAGCTTGAGAAAAGAAGTCATACTGTCGAGAGGAGATATGCGGATGGTGTCAGTTGCGTAAGCCTCATCGGCCCGTGGCGGCCGCTTTATCACAACTTGAGCCTGTGAGTATCCTTGTGGGGTGCTTCATCCGTTTTCGTTGGTTCAAGACGGGTGGCTTTCGAACTGCCTCTGCCTTCCGCAGAAATGGAGGGTGGTTCACAATTTTTCACCCAAGAAAATTTGGGTGACTGTTGGGATAATGCCACAACTAACCCAAAAATGTTTTTTTTAATTATTCTTAACACTGCATGAGCCTTCACCACTGCATGAACCTTCGCTTGAACATTATAAATACCGTGGAGTTTCCAGTGTATTAAAACAAAAACGTTTGGTTGAGATCAAATATACCTTTGGCTGAAAGTTCCCTGTATTCCTGTCTTCTTCATTTGTGGTAGTACGTGCGTCGTCGTATAGGCCGTGTTAACGCAAATTGTTAGTGTAACCGTCGTAACTAAGCCGGATTATAGTGAACGCCGGGTGTTAGTAATTTTTCATCCACTGTCAATCCACGCGGTTCATAACAGATTTGGCGAAGGGGTTTTCGGATTCATCGCCTCATCGTGTCCTCCGATCCAGAGTTGAAGTAAATGATGAAGGCGCAAATACGATTGATGGAGCTCATCACTACACGGTTTGCCGCAATAGGGTCATTTACGCCTTCCGTTGATCCGCTACCCGTGGATCACATGGCCATGAATATCCGCGAATTCCTGTATGATCCTGATGCCGGTGTATTATTCG
>LUCH01007099.1:0-26070 GCA_013368495.1 Paragonimus heterotremus
GAGACCCGCAACTTCATTTTCAAAACCGCCGCAACCGATGATGAGGCCTACTGTGTGGACGAACGGTCCATATATTCACACGGTGAAGCCCGAAATGGGTTGCAGGACATGGTACACTGTCTAACAAGATCAGCTCGGCTTTCCGGAATGTCATCGGCGAACAGGGAGCATCGGCTTTAGAATACAAATGAGAAAACCGTATCCTTATGGTTTTCGGAATCCGAAATCATCCAGTTTGGTTCAAGATTGTAAGTAGCATTTACTAATCCGTGAACTACAATTTACTGAGACGTCTTCTAGACCATCCATTGGAGACTTCACGCAACCGAACCATCCTAGATAATAATGAGGTCAAGTCTTGGCCGGTAGACCAGCGCACCTAACTGATGTGGATTAGGCATTATGGCTCGAAAATCTGTCCAATTCATGTAAAAGATATGGCATTTAATCGATGAGTTCTCATCTAATGTAAATTCTGGCAGTTTGCTTGATACGACTGGGATGATTATGTCGGCAGACAAACCGTCCGTCAGCGTACCGGTAAGAGATCATCAGACGCAATGGTACCACAACCAAAGGTAAGGCTGCATCCCCAAAATTGTCTAGCATTTCCCCGAAAAGGTATGAGTGCTTTGTGCTGATGTATCCACCGGTTAGCGGTCGAAGAGAGTCGTAATAAGGAAGGCTGTAAGAGAAGAAAATACCCAGTCATAAGGTCAGTTTGTCTCACCGAACACCCCAAAAAATTAGCCAAATAACTAACTCATTTCGCGAGTTTTTTTTATATTGTACCATTCCGGTATGATGTGTACATATCTGGTTCCTTCGTTGCATGATACACGACACAAGACCGATGAATTATGCGCCACCTTCTGAAACCATGTTCACTGTATATAATCTTAACCGAGTAAAACAATAACCGTGATACTTGTCTGTTCTGATACTTACTATCTAACAAGTCCCGTCCCGTTCACCAAAGCTTAAAGAATGATAGATGTTACGTTCCAGACAGAAATAGAGTGTGGTTATACAAGAACTCACCACGTTAAGTACGGTCACAGGAAACGATGAATCTTGTTCAGCATCGACGTTCGGTTTAGGCGTGTCGGTGTGAAAGCCAAACGGACTAACAACATCCAAGATTGTTTCTGTAACGAGAATAAAAAAGACATTCAACGTTGGATGAAGGTACTGGATATGATCCCAACTTCTTTTTCCCCTAGTCATGAACAGACTGGCATATCTCAAACGATTTTGAGTTGGTAGTAAACTTACATCATCTTGTGCTCGTCCATAAGAAGTTTACTGATCAGAAATTCATTGATCTTCATCCCCGATTCAACCGACGAGTACAAGTGATGATCAAACTCTATCCTGTACGATGTTTAAAGTATCATGCAATTAAATAGCTGTATGTGACGATACTAATGTCACCTCAATCATTCTGAGCTTCGTCAGTCGTATGAATTGCAATAATATGAGGACAATGAAGTTTTTTACTTATCGAGCACAAGAGGCCATCATTCCCAAAGGTGCCTTACTAAACATTCTGCGATCTCTCACCTGGTGATGTAACTGAAAAATACTTCTAAAAGACCGAGGAGTTGTAGCATTACAGATGAGCAACGGTTAGTGTCTATCGTTCTGTCACGTTAGTACAGAATAAAACAGTTGTAATATTATTTCGAAACAATGCAAACATTCAGTAAACCCAAATTTGACAGTAAACAGTGATGGGATATAGTTCCCGATAAATCAACTCCAATCTACTGATAAGCGACAAGGGATTCTGATTAATATAAAGTGAACGTCACTCACGACTACTCACAACTGTCGCATTCACAAACATCTTTTAGCCAGTACCTTTCGAAAACAAGCAATATACACGAGACTCACTCTTTGTCACAGTCGAAACTAGAACTCCGGTCATGCTTTGATCGTGTTGACCACTGCACCAGTGATCTCATATTAGGCACGATTGAAACATCACATATGAACGCCCAACCACATCCGCTTGTGAGTAACACAGACTGACCGATCGTTTACTAACGTGTTCTTACTCAAGTACAGTATTCCCATTCGAAAGAGCAAGGCTGAAGAGTCTGTGAGAATGTAATGATAGCCATCAATTATGAGTAACTTTCGAGTGATATCAACCAAAACTATCTACTATTTACTGATAATCAAAACAACGGTTGACAAATTTAATGATTTATGTGACTTCAACCTGAGCAGAAATCACAGTCCTGGGATCATCGGCTTGGGGTAACAAGACAGTTGTGGTGTATTCTCTTCAGGTGGTCGAGCAATCTGAGCATTACTTACAGGCAAACGTAGCCGAGTTAACAATCGCACTTTCTCAATACGACGCTAAATCACGTGAGAGGTTGGGTCAGATAATGCATACGTTGAAAAAAGACTAGCCAGCTGATACCCTGTAGGGCTGATGTTCGTGATACTTTAAGGGTGTAAATATTAGGAATTAGTCGTTATCGCAGACACTGGTTTTGTGCGTCTTGTAAACTCGTCGAGAAAGTATTAGGCTACTCACGAGTAGGTGAAATCAAAATAGATCAAAAACCACCATAACAAATGACTGCGACAAAACCAACGTTTTCTGACACTCATCTCTGGAGTGAACAGCAGGGTCGCCCAGCCTTACTGATAGGAACCAATGTGCCCATGTCGACTCGGTGATTAGGTTTAAATGAAAATAATTACAATGGATTTCAAGACTTTTTACAGTCATTAATCGTTCACCTCGAGCCAGTATGCCTAATTAAGAATTATGGTGATCGCGAAATCCAGGACTGAGAAAGGATTCGTACCCCAAGACAACGAAAATGGAATGAAAGCCGAGATTACCTGACAACAATCGGTGCAAGCTGGGATTGAGCAGTGTTGATCCCCATCTATAGGAAGATAAGAAGTCGCGAACATTATCCGTCTTGACCTGAAAACAGTGTTGAATAGTATCAATCAGAATCTTTTGGATTTAGACCCGTAGTAGTTAACATTCGAACACCACTCACATTTGATCGAAGCCTTCGCACTCAGATAGACACTTCAATCAGTCACTTTCAAGTGTGAGGTCTAGGTTGGCGGCATCCGAGACGGATTAGCCTGTCACAGTGACCGAAGCCAAAGGACGCCTGCGCTTTAAACCATCACCCCAAGTGGCTTGCGCTGCACCACTTGCGGTTCCACTCACACACCACGTATCCGGTGTAAACCCGAAGGAATAAGACCAGTAGGTGTGTGAGTGAGGCCTTTGTGTCCAGCCGGCCAATGCTGGTTAGTCAACTGAATGACTAGCACGGAAAGGAAATCCTTATCCTTATCTCTCGGAAAATAAACACACAGAGAGACTGTAATGGCAAGATCTATACCAGGGAGAAAGATGTGTGAAATGTAATACAAGAAGTATTTCAGTATACGAGTGTATGCTAGTGCATTCCACAGAGGATAAAGTTGAAAAACAAAACTCAAAGTTGAACTACGAAAAGATCAAGCGAACGATTCATCATTCAATACACCAACAAAGCCTAAGAAAAGAATAGGTAGAAGATCACAAACACCCAAGTTTCTGAAAAGAGGAGCAGATTAGTTGACAAACGACCATGGTCTTGGTCGATGTAATCATTAAGAAAAACAGAACGGGTATGCTGATAAGACCTACCTGAGCCTAGCGTACTCGTTGTCTCTTCGCCGACGGTGCACTATGAGTACGCTGATGACCTACTAATCCAAGGCGGCCGGTGCATTCGCGGCCGCACACATCGCAACGCCATATAGTCATGTCACCACGACCTATGGCACCGATGGTTCCTTTGCGTACCGCGCGCTTTCGTTCTCGACCGCGCAATAACTGCTCGTTGAACTCGCGGACGCCCGTCCGAATTGTATTCCTCCAAGCAGTCCGGTTCAACGCTAAGTCTGCACAGCATCCTGGTATCTCAACTTTGGACCACCAGGATTTCGCTTACCTGATTTCAGTGAGGTCAATGGCACAATGATCAACACAGATGACTCACGAGAGCGTAGACGTAGTTCTAGTTCCCGCAGTGATAAGGATACACAGTACTGACGAACGCTAACAAGAGTGATACTTGAGTTTAGCGTTTCTTCTGGAAAGATGATAGCTGGAAAGTTTATTTCAATGCGAAGGCTGCGATCAAATATGCAGTGTTTAAATGAAATTAACCAACTCGCCAACTACTCATAAGTAATCAAAAGATATTACCTCCGAGACCACAAAAACAATTTTTGATTTTCTACGTAGAATTAATGCCGAAATCTACCAGTCAAGACGGAGAGAGCGTTTCAGCATCCCTGGTTATTGACTTAGTGTCGCTAGACATAGCTTAGTATTCCAATAAGAACGACCAGAATCAGTGGTAATGGCGTTAGCAATTCACATTCCAGGATCCGACCAATATACGACTCAATGAAAGCAGTTATGTGTAAAATATTGGACGGTGATAATTTTGTCACAGGCTGTAAACTGTTCTCTCCCCGCAGTGGAAACGGAAAATGGGGTGAATGCCATAGGAAAAACAATTTCGTAGTAAAACACTGTCTACTCGCCACAAATAAGTAGCCTGACATGAACCGTTCGTTATTGATTGCATTTGGAGAGAGAAACCAGCGCGGTAAGTGGCTGAAAAGAAATACCTCATGCGAAACGAACAAATCTGCTTATGACCGTGCTAAAAACCTAAGGAGTGGACATGAGATGTTTAAAAACGAAATCCACTAGTCAAAAAGATAGCATGGCCACAGAGTGCAAACACAAGAATCTTTAATCGCCAACGCCCATCTCGTAGCCCTTGACGACAATAGCCACTTAGAAACAAAAATAAGTTTTCCCATGGATAACCTTACTTAAATAGTTTCAAATCCGATTGCGAAACGGAAGCAAATGCGAATGTAGTATTGTCCTTGAATGGCAGTTTTTTTTTAATGAGCTAGCTTTAATGATATTCTTTGTATTTACCAGTCAAAACACAGGATGAACGGGAACGACCCTTAGAAATACGTCATGTGACGTCATCATGATCATCATAGAGAGCAGTTTAAAAGATGAATGTTTTGACCAGAATGTCTGTGAAATATGGATGTGCTGAACGTGCACACTGTACTGTTGTTTTGTTACAAAAATGCAAAACGCATAGACAAACAAGCCTCGTAAAAATACTCAACAAAGAATACTCTGGAACAAATGTATCTGAATATATTTGCAAGGCATGCTTTCGCATTCATACAATAGACAGGTAATAGCGATGGGCGGGCCGCAATGATAGAGCGTAAAGACAGGAAACGTGGGAAAAATTGTTTAGTCCAAAAATACAAAATCGTCCTCCTCTTCCACTTCGTGAACGACTGGCGCTATCGGATTGGTCGACTCGCCCGAATCGAATCTACCGCGTTTCAACATCACCGCAGGTTCGTCAGTGGTAGCATATTCATGCGAACTGGCTGATTGTTTGTCGGAGTCTGCGAGTAAATGACGTTTGACTGCACGTCCTGTAACTGGCTCGCATGATTCAGTGGCCGTTCCATCCTCATCAATCGAAACGGTAGTAACTTGATGAGGTGCGCAAAATTACAGAAACGATGCGAGTGGATGAAACAAAGTTTACTAGTTCGGGTAAGCAGGCGAATATAATGATTTTATCGACACCAAGGTTGACAAAAGTAGCATGTCTGCAACATTATACAAAATGGAAAGGTGTATGGATAAATGCACATAATTAAGGTTCCACACCGCATAGCGTAATGAAACACGTATGGATTGGCTACCTCCAAACTGTGCAAAGCCAGACAGGCATAACGCTAAAATTGAACAGGAACTCAGGTTATGGCTGAATACTGTGGGTACTATGGGAAACTGAATAGGAGAAAATCAACCGAGGGCGATTCAAATTATGAAAATGGAAATCTAAATATTCCGTTAAACGCCTTTCATCATCCTCATCCTTATTATGGACATTAATACATCAGCTGTTCACAATCTGTCATGCGAACACCGAGAGAACAAGTCCACACAAAAAATACCAAGTTATAGATGAAAGTATGGCATCGTCAAAAAGATTTACAAATTTTATTGACCGCACCATCAAATGTACTGACTTCACAGACAACGACGACACGTAGGCCACTAGAAAACATCTATTTTAACACATCACAAATTGTGTAACAGAAGCCCTAACCCAAAAAAAAAAACAAATTTAACCTACATGACCATCTAACAAGTGGGTGCCCACATTTCTGTACGTTGTCATCATGTTACTCATCTGACACTAGTAGACCGCCACACTAACCTGATTCTGAGAAACTGACATCAATGCATCAGACTCACTCGCTGAATTCACCTCTGAGCACACATGCAGCATTACATTTGATTCTAGTAAATGCCCTGCAACTGTTTTTTTAACCAGTGCAATATGCATGCCTTTCAAATCAACAACCGATCTGGAACACAGTTAATGAAATTTTGAATCCTAAATTATTGTTCCCATCATATGAAATGGTCAGTCTACATATGTAACTCTTCGCAGATAGGAACGAGGAACCATAGATCCGTGTTAAGGGATTATTTTGAACTCAACTAGTGGAACGTTTAGGTCGACAAACGAAACAGTTGAACTAAATAATACTATTCAACCTAGTGAATATATCAACTTATGTGACGCCATGTTGCAAGAAATTTGTTCGCATGAGAATATCGAGAATAAAATCGTCTGAAACAGTTCAAGAGTTACCATACACATTGTTCTGTCTATTATCGAAGACCTGATGGAGAGGTGACTACTTACAGCAGTGGTTTACAGTGCAGGCCCGCGCGATTGCTGTTTCCATGAGCGACTATGAACGAGTTGCCCAACCACTAACCGAGCTGAAATGCACACGACGTGTGAGCGGAAAACGGGTGGTTTTGTGAACTGGAATTCTGACTCAGAAACGCGAGCGCGCACGTAACATGTGACTGGCGAGTTGGACATCAAAGATAGTACTTCATTGGATGCCTTTTGGTTACAACATGACGAACTTGTTGACTGTCTATTGTATCATACAACAACCATTTACAACCATTTACAACCATTTCTTTCTGTTAAGCATCTGGAGGGTTAACCTAAGTAAAAACTGGACGTAGTCGTCTCAGGTTAACATCAGAGTTAGAATGCTGGTAAAAATTGATATCTGCGGGATGAAAAACGAACGTAAGAGATCAAAGTTGTATCTTCTCTGTATAGATGCACTAGCTACCAATTACCAATCCACCTGTTTTGGCGCTAGTATTGCAATCACTGAGTTGCGCGCCCATACTCGAAGAAACTTGCTCTGTTCATACTAACCGTGGTACTGGCAACATAATACCACGTTGTTTATCCTGCTGGTGTTTTCTTCCTTACTTCAACTAGTGATTATTCACTTTTTATCGCTGTGCTCCTGTAGGACCGTCTGAAATAAACGTGCATATCAATCTACGCATTCTGGCCTCCACTGTTCCGCTGCTAAATTGAATGAAATTGATAGACAAATACACGTGAAATCTACAAAAGCATTCCGATAAAAACTATGGTATTGTAATGGTTCGAATGATCTCATCCGAAATTGACAAGTCGCTGTTCGGTCAACTGAAACGTCATGGTAAACTCATCACCACAACTTCAATGCATTCGTCTGTGCATGTTCCTTAAATATGCTGTGCGAACCTGTCAGGTTTGTGGTCAGATCCATCACCTATTTAACATGTCGTGTCTAACATGTGACGTGTCCCGACGTTGATACCCATTTGACCTGCATTTCAAAGTCCAACGTTAACTAGAAAAACATCCATGTTTATTCAATCAACGACCAGTATCACCCCTACCAAGTACTAACATGGAACACCGGCCATGGTTAGCGGTTCAAACTCTGTCTGCCAGTGTCAATCATACATTACCCAGTTCATTGTTTGGCATGGCTCGTGACTCCTAACACTGTCACATCTACTAAGGTTTTATCACACACTTTTATGCTACTCATTAAGGAGAAAGACTATCCACTACTGCTAAATCAATCCAACTTTGACGCCGCCGCACAAACTATACAGTACGCAGTCCTATGGTAAGCACCTACGATTCCAAAACTTGTGTAAATTCATCTAGCAAGCAATTTACAAGTCCAGGATCAGTCTCATAACAATCCATCCGTCTGTCAAACCTCGCAAACTCCCATTGTCAAAATTGGTGATATGCAACTGCCAAGGTCACTTCTGTTGTGCCAATCAAAATTTGTTAAGTCCAAACCTTCTGTTACACAGTTTTTGTTACTCACTTGTATTCGTTACACTACTATTTATGTATCGCATACGCGTTATCCACCTTCTGATCATAAGTAATTTATGTGTTAATAGTTACACAAAGTTCGTCGGTTCGAGCAGCGCAAACATTCCAAACAAAGACGGTACGGATTGCACGAAGTCGTTTGAAAACGAAGGAGTAGGCCTACTCGAAACAGCGATGCTCGCGACGGAAACAGATCTTGAGAAGAACCATACTCATTCAATCAGTGGGCTGAATCTACGTGAAAGCAAACAAGACTAACTTTCCGTTGCGTCATCCCCAACCCCGTTAAGCAGTCGCTCAGTTTGTTTTAAATCAGAGCAGACAGCCGTTGTCGGTTTGATATGACTATCAGCTAGCACCATATCCAAGTCACCAACTAGACGCCAACCTTCTGTGACCTCGTGTGAATCAATCGTGTTCCCAGTAAGGCCCTCAATTGCGGCGTGAGCGGCGGTCGCAGGAACAGCAGAGATAATCAGTCGGAGGTTGAAGTCCTGACGAAAATCGTCACACTGTAATCGGGAGCCGTGGATCACTTGGAATTCTGCAAGGGTCTTGTTCAAAGTGTCTGAAATGAAAAAAAAGAATGACACAAAATCAAAAGTAATTTAGCTGACACCTGCAAGTCATACAAAACAAACACTGGTTCAATAAAAACACTACACACACTAAGATGGTTGATCACACCAACTGCTGACAGCGGAGCAACCGAAACCCGACAATGGCTATAAAACATCTACATATGTTTCGTCTATACATGTTTAGAGACCTACATGGCTTGAACACAACCAACTGGGTGTCTCGACAGTTCAGATGTGACTAGGCTAGTAGAGACCAGTTCTGTAATTCTGTGTTTTCATCACCTGCACCACGGACATATTTAGTCAAACTGTTTGATCGCTAAATTACGGGTTATGAAAATAGAATCGAATCCACTGATAATGATTTGAGCAGTTATATATACTGGCGACAAAAAACCAAAGTGGAAATAAATTTTAAAAGATAAGATAAAACGCGATAACTTCATGAATGTATACAAACCATTGCTGGAGAACAGCTTAAACTAGCCACAGTTGTCGCTTCCGTAGAAGAGTGTCAGATAAAGCCAGAAGTTTGAATAAATAGGTGATGACGAACTGAAAGCCAAGTGAAAACCATGAAACAAAAAAAACTTATATGAAAAACCAATGAGTACACGAGAAAATGGAAACGTTAAACAGAAGAGTGAGTGAAACAACTCATTCACTTTCTTGTTCGAAAGAGCTGTCTAAGTAGAGCCGATTGTGAATACACTACCGGCACGTCAGAAACGATCTGATATTAGTCCATACGATGTCACATTAGTCGTCACACCTTATAAGACACTTCTTATCTTCACGGTTGCCAGTTATCACATTAGATAAGTTGCCTGAAATACTACAAACATTCTTTCAGCGATAAGAATATTCAATGCCCTGTCCCGACTTAGTGTGACAGCAACATCAGTGTATAGATTTAAGCGAAAACCTTATGTTTACGTCCATGATACTATGCTGATTCGTCAACGAGCGTGGTTAGATGGACTTCTAATATTAGCGTCAGCAAGTCCGGTTAAATTGTACGTGTTTCAGAACCGAGTTATACTTCTCTGATCAAATTCATGCATTTATTTAATGAAATACTTTTAGCAGTTTTGGAACAAAAATCAGTGTATTTTCCCCGTTACTCTTCTGCCACAGTCCGACAGAGAGTTAGGTGTGTATAAGTGATGAAATCTTCGTGTAACTCACAAAATTTTAACCGCTCAAATCAAAATGAGAAAGTGAGTTTTCCAACCAATTTTACACACCGGGAGATTTTTGATTAATACTACCTTTCAGAGATTCATTATTCTGAAAGGAATGTACATAAAAGCAGCTGGGGGATATCATGACAACGAATGTAAAAAAAAATCCCGCCACTGACTTCGATTCACGGCTATATCCTTCAAGATCTCAGACCAGCGATATCCGATATCTTTTGGATCCCAGACGGGCACAGTAAACGCAAGCAAAACGAGATATAACTTCCTCATGGTCTGTGTAAGGATAATTAAACCAATTCTAAGGTCTCATGATAGACTGAAAACTTTTGAATAATGAGATGTTCCGCACCGTCCAGTGATCTATTGGTAGTTTTATCCGTTATCAATAAAATGTGTTGTCACCATCACCATCACCACCATAGACAGCAACAAATCAATGGCTCAAACCGACATCTAACCACCTAACCGCTGGTAGAAGAAACAAGCTTTAGGTAGAAGGGGAAAGAAAACGGAGGGATGGAACCAAGAGACTAAACACATCTATGTCTAAACTCAAACAATGAACATCAAGGTGTCGGCAGCCTGCAAACAAACAATCCAAATGTCATGTCCCGTAATAACTACGCAATAGGTTTCACTTAAAATCCCTAAGTTGAAAATCGCTAGGTTCTCCTACAACATCAATGGACAGATGAACAGAGTTGACCACTTGTATGATCGAGTCCAAATTATTATGGAGCCTATTAGCAATATGAAACCCAGAAGCAGGTGAATTTGATTGTTCGCAAGCATATGATCAACTGAGATATAACAGAACGATGAGAAATGTGTCACCAGACGGAATCACACAGTTTATCACACGGCACTGGAAAAGGAGCTTGTTACTAACATCTTCTCACTGAAAAAGTAAACGTTACTCACAAGAGATAAACTCTGGAGTGACCTGGAATGGCCTAAGCAGTACTCTTTTTAATGGGCCATCGTTTAGGTTGCGTAATTCACCTGTTGGATGAGATGCATGAAACTGAGATGAATACAGATGGCATGTATTACGCTCGCAAAACGCGCAGTTTGCAAGCTTGGTGACCCTCTATGGACAAATGTCTTCCATTTGCAACAGTGTTTGCTGAGAACATCTGACGTTCTTCGTAATCCTTAACTCTGTCACGAGGATTCTGGAGACCTCAATATTAAGGCTATTTGCAATGGTAACCTGACTACTAATAAGTAGTTTGGCAGATTTATGATTTTTGGATTAGACTCAATTGGGTTCGAACCAGCGACAGAAACATTATGCCTCAACGCGGCAAACGCTCTACAAACTGGGCTACGAAGTCAAGCCACGAGCTCAAAAATTTCACATGTGGACTCCGTTATCCAACCGTTCCACTATCTCATATGGAATTCAACAAATGATCCAGGCAGTCGACTGCCTCGGCTGGATTTCTCGAACAGCTCACGCTGGAATACACCAACACCATTGTTGAGTATAGAAAGCTAATTGTTACAGAGTATTCGAATGATATCGCTTAGCTTTGCCCCTTCACCAAGTACCAGTGTTCGGAATATTAGCAGTGTTCACCGTAAACAATGCTAGTCATCGGTGCAATTAATGGATGGATAAAACTAAGAGGCAAACAAGCGACAGCAGGTTAACGTTGAGAAAAAACCTCTTTAGCACACACGCTACCACTTATAAATGCCGTACGGTGTGATAGAGTGCAACAGTCGTTGGAGCACTTGCATCAGACTATCGCTAACTATTCCAAATAAATTTTGGTAGTCTCTTACTCACAATGTTCCTGAGTATTGTTATGGCAAGCGAAGGACTAGAACTATCCGGTCAAGTCAAATGACATGTGTATGCTTTCGATTTCATCATGCTTAACCCAGTGAAGGATATACTTTATAACCCAATTTGACGAAACTGGTCGTGTTCTTGTAATGAAATTGGACTGCAGTGGTTTCTTGATTGGAGAGGGTTCAGCCAATCAGTGTTCGCGTGTAAGTTGCTACAGGAATTATGGTCAAACTGGCATCAACCAACCATAGACAGCGATCATCATCATCATCATAGACAGCAATACATCAGTGATTCATACTGATGCTTAACAGCCACACAACCATGAAGAAGAATAAAAAGCAAACCCTGTATAGGAAGAGAGAAGAAAAAACAGGGAAAGGGGAGGGGACCCAGTCACTAAAAATAGCTACGTCTACATTCAAACATACAGCATCAAGACGCCTACACCTTGAAAACAGCTGCTGTTGAATGCGTATCTGTTTCAAGCAACCCAGTTGCTAGATGTAAGATCATGGAACAACATAGCAACATACTGACCAGTCAAAATATGAGGACGCCTGTCGCCTAATAGCAGTCGTAAATACTGTTGTTCTTCTACAAAAAAGGTGCTGTTTTACCAATAAATTGAGATCGCTTAGTACCGCTTACATTAATATTTTGGTTTTTCTCGACTGGGCAGCTCATTACGCGACAGCTGTTATCTAGTCATGTAACAGTGCGACAGGTACTCACTACACACATTTATAGAGAACACAGTCAGATCAGCTGAGGCCAAGTACGACTACAGTATCCGAGTTCAGATTGAGCTATCATAGCGGTTAAAAGCGTAAACGGCTTTTGCGGAACCTCTCGCAGCCTCACTCAAACATTTCGTATCCGATGTAAACCCCATACAGTAGGTCACAAGGGAATGGGGGTAGAGGTTATTGTACGACGTAATATCTACTCTATCAACGTGTTCAGTAAAATGTGCCGGATTAAAAAAAACTGGAAAATGCATTATGACCATCAGATGTGCACATTGGTTAGGGTTGTGACTGCAGAGAAGCCTCATCTAGTAGTCCAACTTACCGGTGTCATCCGTTAATTCAGAAGTTGATCAGAATGTCAGTTAGATGAGTCGTGAGAAGTAAATAATATCGAACTCCTTCAAACGTTAGGAAAAATGTTCACACTATCCATCATATCGATGGTACGTGAAGAACAAAATTGAACGAAAATTGCTCAGACAGGTACCGAAAGATCATGCTGAACAGACCCAAAGAGGTGTGTCTGCAAGCGATGACTTCACTATAGAAAACTAACAAAAGTCGTTCACGTTCCATAAATAACCACTCTGAACCATGTGTGCACAAAAAACAGTGGCACGTAGTGATGCATCCATATCGGTTGCGTCGTGGAAAGGATCCCACTGAAGGCTTAACAACCATTCAGCTATCATATGACAAGGTTTTTCTTACTGCGCAACGTATTGCACTGCATGTAATCTGGATGCCGTCGGTTTCTTCAAGCCCCCGCAGGCAATCAAATTAGTCAGAACTCAGAATCGTGACCGTACGACTGATAGTCAAGGTAACCAACAGAGAACTGTAGAAAAATCCACAAAATTCGATTACCAAAGGAAAAGGAAAACGATGTTTTGCGGAGGAGACCTCAATCGTTTTGAAAGCAGACTATGGATCGAGAAGCGGTTCAGATATTTATATAAGACTACAACTGACGTCACGCAAAATAGGCGCACTCAAATTCACGTCGACGTTTTGCGAAAGAAATGTGCTACCAGTCACAAGCGTTCGACAACCAGAGTGTCATTTGGTTTCCAGAAACTCAAGTAATCATTCTGTCCTTCAGTATTCGTACTGACTATCTACTCTCACAGACTTAAATGTGATACTCAACCTCACGAAGTTAACTGACATCTACCAGCAGGTTCAACATGTTTTACAGCGAAAGTGAGTAAGGTCTTGGTCGGAGCAATCCGAGGAACCAGAGACAACGCCATCAAGTGTCTAACATAAAAGATGGGACCAGATCCATCTCAGTTTGAGAACCCTGTTAAAATATGACGAAAATGTGATTCGGAATGCTATAGCGCAGACCGACAACCACAACAAGGTAAAAAAAGACTAGTTTAGTTCAATAAAATAAGGCCAAGTCATTTAGCATTTAACTGATGAAATAGTTTTACGTTGTTCGGAGGCAATGGGTACATTAACTAAACCTCGTCTTTGGTATGGTTACAAAGCTGAGGGCACGACACAACCGAAAAGCAACCAGTAAATCATGCTAACAATGAAAATGAAGCGTTTACAATGGTCTGAGTCAATAAATTGTCTGGTTCGCGAGGTAGTATGTAATGAGCAATCGACACAGTCGATGGTGTCAATGCTTCTGAGGGAGAAGATGCAACACGCAACAGCAAACGTCCAACGAACTAAACAAACAAGAAAACGCATCGAAATCAAACCTTCATCCGTCTCGCCCTCTTCACTTGAGATCAATATCACTCCACGTTCTTCCAATTCCACATCGGGGGCTAACATGCCCAAATGTCGGATGAGAATGCGATCACGTAGTACTTTGAGTGATAAGCTGGTCGGGTCGCAGACCAGATTGAGTTGAGACTTGGTGGCTTCATGACTGCAAACCAAACAGTTCGGATTCGGTGGGGCCGGTTCGCATGGTACCACAAGCCGACGATTACCTCGACGTCCGGTAGGAAGTCGATGTAAGTAGACGGTGCGAATACGCTGCGTACAGGATGGAAGTGTGATAAGCTAATCGGGTTTCCTGTTAAAGCACTCTGAAAATGCATTGGTGCCTGCTCTCGAGTGATACACCAAGTCAAAGGACAAAAGAAATATTCACAAATCCGTGCGCATGTCCGTATATACAGCAAGATAAGTGCACACTCAAATTCACGGGGGATAACACGTAAAAGTAGTAGTTTGGTGAAAAACGTAAACAATGAAGACGCGATATGATGTTTACTTAAGCAGAAACTAACACTTAAATTCGCGTGCCATACTTCGTTGAACAACAAACAATATCTGGAGAGAACAAAGTGGATGCGTTTCTTCCTTGGAGAAGCATCTTTCATCTCATGAACTCTATTAAGCGTAAGCATGATACTTTGTCAAAACTCTCGAAACAATTATGCGCAGAAGGATGATAATGAGATCCCATCTAAATGATTCGCACTAAAGTACTGAAGATTCTCTGGAAGAAAAAATACACGGATTACTTAACCTTATAGCTTTGTGTGATTAATACGTAGCTAGTACACAATACTGATAGGGTCATACACTGTCCCAAACAGTAAGAATTGTACACAGGAATTAGAGATAGAAAAAAATCAGCCTGATCGGCATTATATCGTCTAATGTACACTGTGATACAGCGGCATGTGTATCGAGAATGGGATACCGGCAGACAGTTCAAGTTTAGATAACCTCTGAATAAAGAGAATTAAAGCTCAGTGATTCCCAGCTAACAGAATAAAATAACCACTGCCTGACTTAGGCGGTTAAAAAGGACTCTAAGAGGGAAGATTGCAGTTTAGGGAAAACCGTCAGTAGTGCATGTCCTTGCTGCTACCGTGAGAGAAGTTCTAGTCGAGGGGTCATCGATTGGAGTTAACAAACAGTGACTGTTTTTCCTCTCGAGGCGATCGGGTAACCTAATCACTGATCACAAGCGAAAGTGGTTGAGCGTTCACATATGTTGATTCAGTCGTGCCTAATGTGAGATCATTGGCGCAGTGATAAACATGATTGTCTCAGAAAAACCGTGTCCGGAGTTCTAGTCCAGGCAGTGGCAAGGATATGCACTACTCACGAGCTCTAATGAGAGCGAAGCTTCCGTCTACTGCTTCTTTTCGAAAGGGGTCATCTGGAAAGTCTATCTGAATGCAAACGCTGTGGTCAATTGTGGGTGATATACAATCTATATGTAAACCAACCCCCCCCCACTACCTATCAGTAACCACTACAAGTGGTGAACGCCCGAGACAGTTGTCCATAAATTCTCGCCCTACTTGCAGAGTGAACATATCGTGATCTCAACAGATTCACGTGTTTCCTCAGTACTCCCTTGCGAAGAGGACAGTTCTAAAGACTGTTACGAGCAACGTAATCGAAAACAGCCTTCAGGTCCAAAAAGACCACGACCATCGGCTGCCTATGAGAGTGCCGATGTTCCAAGATCCGTCGCAAGGTAAATGAATAGTGTTCACGAATGGACTTGAGCTGCCCAGCGGCCAATATATTAGCTTTCGGTCAGACATAACTACCACAGTTTTTGATGAAGGTCTACTTAAAGGCACTAGAAAGTCATTTCCGGTGTGGTTCTCGAAGGTATACATCTACAACAGATACCCAGTAAAAAAATTATGTCTGCTAGAAGTGTTTCATGGAAAGAAATGCATCATTCTGAGGAGATCGAAGGGGTTTTCATTGCTGGTGCTATTTGAAGAACAACACGAAGCACCTTCAGTTTCAGAGCTACCTCAAAAAACTGGACTACGTGGTGTCAATCGAAGAAGCTTATCTAAGGTGAACTAATAAACAAGTTTAATGAATCACCCGTGTAGACCTTCAAGCAGACATATAATGAACGTGGACGTGACGAGACCTACGGACCATTAACCATATCCCGATACGAACAACCATTCACCAGACTTCAAACGTCACTTCGATTAGATGCTAATGTGCCTATGTGCACACAACAATAGCTCAGTGAACTAGATCACTCGTGTTCCGGATGAACTTTGATCATTGGTGCCATGTGATACTGTATGAGGATACAATGAGACCTAGTGTACCTCAAATGACCACTACTTTGAAGCATTGGAGTTGACTGTATGCGGGACTGACCTGACAATCAGATACTCTCCGTGAAACCTGAGAAAGAGCGTTTTGAATGTCACATACACCTGGAATTCTGAACTCTCTGAGAGTGGCTTTGGATGATTATCAAAAGAGTTCAAAATGCATTTCATTCAGGCACTGAGTGACTGCAGTGATGCAATAATCCCTTTCATAGGAAAAAATCCTCCCGTACCAGAAAGGCTCACGTGAGGTAGGAAACTCGATTGCAGTAAGTAGCTGATTTGTAAAAAAAAACCTACCAGATCCATAAACGAAACAATACATAAGGACTTAAATGGGTCCAGTGGTCACCAGGGGAGAAACAGTAGTGCTCCTGTCAGATCCGACGCAGACTGTGTTTATTGACTGGATCACCATACAACTTGAAACCGTATGTGAACCACCTTCAAACATCTCCATGATGAGCTAAAAGATGATCTATAACCAATGCAAGAACGAGCCATGAACTTGTTAAGCTAACATGAAAAATAACAGAATTTCAACATAGTTCTGAGCCCTGAACTAATCGAGAAGTGAACTGATCCCAAAATGTTTGATGAGGGCTTGCGTGGTGGGGTTTGGCTGCAAGTTAGAACGAAGTGGAATCCACACCAAACCAACGCTTACCAAGTGATCAACCGAAGTTCTAAAGTTATTGACTCAAATGACGCGGTTGCAATATGAACTTAAAGGCCATTCAATCTGAAAGCGGGAGGAGGCAAATCACTCTTGACCGACTTGTTGAAAGTTACTGAAAAAGTGAACCAACTGAAACCATGATCATCTCCACACAAATGTCCACTAAAATGAGACTAAGCCCATAGGAAATAGTGATCATCATGTTGTTCTGCTTGCCAACAGTTAATTGATTTGAATAGTCGTTATCTGCCACGAGCAATCTAAGTATCCCCGTGAAAAAAATTCCAAGTGGCATAACGGCGGCCAGATTGTTGACGTAGAGATAAACACGAAATTTGCAAGATAGTCATTTAGTAATCGTTTCAAGTATAAAAATGCACCACAAAAATAAAATATTTTCTAACTGTTACATGTAAGAATGAATAAATAACGAGTGATGTGAGAATTAAACCTAGCAATTAGACAAAAGCCTAATTGTCATGCTTACCCTGCTTGAACCAGCCAGGACTTGTCTGGCCTGGAGTACCATCAGACCAGCAATGATAGCATTCGTAGTGGCGATGGCTGGGATAATGTTGCCGGCCAATGACTTGACGACAAATCGGGTTAGGTCCTCGGCTCCTGGCAGATGGAACAGCTGAGCTCTTAAAATTGACGCACCGGCCACAAAATCCATAGCATCGGCGTCATCCTAAACATGCGGAAACCAACGTGAGAGAACAACTACGTTTCATGGGGAAATTTGGAGCTAAAATCTAGGTAGTTTCCATTAAAAGAAAAACACGCACTGGGTACTTTAGGAAAAACACGTGGTAGAACAAACTTTGTAGGGCAGAAATCAGGCGAAATGCAAACAATACTATAAGGTCAAATAGTTACGAAAAACACAATATGTTCTAATGAGCTGTCTGGATGTCAGCAAGTTAGGCTCCTTTCAGACCGTTTAGCCCTTCAGATCAACTAACCGGACCATACCACATAATAGCCAAACACAGATATTGCACCACTTGACACGAAGACACCGTAGTAGTGCTCTTAATGAGAAGACAATACCCAGCAGTAAAGTGCATCATTGGGCAAACACCCACAAAATGACTTGAAGCAAAACTACTTCACCTAGTGCGACTTAACTTAGTTAATTTGTGTACCTACAGAGAAGAGATATCAGATTTTTCGGACCAATACAACATGAAGTATTATTACTGGCTATACCTTCCCCCCCCTCATAAATGATCACTATTTGAATGCACAATAACCATTCCAGTACCGTGTGACGCACAACTATTTTAACGATCTACTGAAGAGAGAGAAAATTTGCACCGAAGTGCCTTTGTAAGGTGGAGACATTTCACTGCTCTGGGACACAGAAAGAGGGACACCGGAGATGCCACTTTGAGTTCGCATAATGTCATAAAATGAAACGGACGACATCAGCGCCTGTCATTAATTCATTTAATGTTGGGTAGTACCTTTTTCAAATGGTATGTATTTTCAGTTTATTCACATCGCCGTCCACTGAACAATCGTGAGTGTGGATGACAATGAACCACAGATCTCCCCGTAACAAGTTTCTAGACTAGATCACGTTTGAATGGAGACCCATCTGAACACTGTGGACTTTAATAACTTTCTCTATCCTTACTTACGTTCCACCTTTGAGAAATTCGCCTCTTTAGTTCAAGCTATTGAGTCGCAACATGATAGAATATCCAGAGATATTCATGCATATGACCTATATGATTCATACATAATCTAGAAATTGGGGAAACTGAGGATGTACGTGTATATCTGAATCTGCGTTCAACGAGCTTAAGGCTGAAAGGAAAAGCAGATATTTTCAGTTTCACAAGTTAAACAATAATAATTGTGTACAATGAAAACCTGGAGAAAGGTGGTTCAATCACAACCTATCAAACGTACTAAAGCATTTATCGAATAATAACAGAATAACAGCAGCAGTAAGAAGTTTAATATACCTTCATTTTAACATAATGCATCTGATGGTCAAGTTGCCTGTACACTCGCCTTGATAAATGTTTCATAGACTACAGTGATGTATTTGACAGCATTGGTACACAGTAACAACTACAAATACCCAATGAGTCTGATATTCAATCACCAGTCTTTCACGGGCTTATTTCACAAATCAGAGTCAATTTATCCACGTAAGTGAGCAACGATTACTACCTAGTTAGGATACTTTTAACTTCAAGCTACAGGAATGAATTCATTTTTTTAAACAAAAGATTGAATATCACATTATCTGTCATCAGGTAGTTTGGAAAAAAGAAATACATTACTGCCTAAGCTCCATTAAATCGCATAACATTATGTGCAAATATTCACGATTTCCAACATTGTCAAACGAAGAATGGGCAGTCAGCAGTCAAGGTTGCTCAACATGGCACGTGTGTAGACCTTGTCTTCCATTCACAGTCCTTTTATGAAGATGTATTCACTCTTCGGTATCCATCGCCTTTGTGACGGTTGCTGAATACTCTGTATTGTTCAACCTACCGATTGTCAGATTACTAACAGATACAAGTTACGCGATATTGTGTATCAGCAACAGTCGTCGACATGAATCAACTCTGGCTTATTCGGTTTCACAGGCATTTGTTTGCAGTAAACACTTGATAAGTCTACTACGGATTAAGGTACACTTTCAATGTCTCGTCTCCTACAGTCAGACAGTTGAGCATCATTGAAACTTCGAACACAACCTAAGCATTCCATGTGACAACGACGTTATCAATATTTTATCCTATTGTGTATTACTTCGGCACATAATGAACTTTTTACACCAGATTTCTTTACACCTTTTGAGAAAAATTTCATTATCTCAGCAAGACCAATCAAATAGATTCTCCAATGTAACGAGCAATCTTGACCAATTTCAATACTTCTAAATAGTCTGCCACTCGTCACATCTACTGGACGTTGTGTTTTAGTTGATTCAATCCAGTTCAATCTCACTGCACATCAGCAACACCAACATTGTTATTTGCGAGTACGACATAAGTAAGTCGGCCCATATCTTGCTCAATAATTAATCAATTTTGACTCAGTCGAAAGAATTTCCTGTTAGATTAACACGCAGCAGTTGCGCAGAATATATGTAACGTTCGGATGTCACATGATTTGACCTGACCTAGTGATGTGCTATCGTTGATTCCGGTTACTTGCATCAATGTGCACATCACCACAACAGTACCTTCACCGATAAATTCCGTAAAAGTTGGCGACCGAGAACGTTGTCAGAAATCATACGTATAACAGGTAGCATTGGACGGCCAAAATTCGAAGAGGATCACATATAGCAAGGTGAAAAAATTCGGGGGGGGGGGGGGGATTCAAGATTTACTTTTGGAAAGCTGTTTGAAGCGGTACTCGAATACCTTCCGTTCTATTAACATTCCCGAATAGATATTAACCATTACAAGCTGCAACAGAACAATGATGTTGATTTCAGTGCACACATGCCTAGCATTGCACAGCAAGGTTTGTTTAAACAGGAACCAGACGTTGTTCATTACAAAGCGCGCCATGGAGACAAGTCATCTGATAAACCCAATCATACGGTCCAACAAAACCGAAGATGTCACCCCCAAGAAATTACGTTAGTCTAACAGCATCAACCAATTCTCTGAGCGTAAGATGCACAAATGTAATCACAACTATCACCATAGGATTGGTATTGTCTCACAATTCTCAGTATCATGTTGCACTCATAAAAGCTCGACTATGTGGTACGTGTCACAGACGGCAACGGTCAAATTGCGCACTTGATTTGTTGATGAATTTTACCAAACGAATTCAATGTTTTCAATTGGTGACGAACGTAACTACACCGGTTGTGTGTTCAAGTGGTTGCCGGTAAAACAGAATTCGTCCGCTAACGCGTAAACCTGCAGATCCCGGATTAATCAGTTGGGGGACATCTCAGGTTACATCATTTGAATAATGCACAGAGCAGTAGGAGAATGTAGCAGAAACCGGCTAGATTGGAAGAGCCTTCGAGAGGATAGTGAAACGATCATCGGACAGGGAAAACGTTCTGTTAGGCTCAACTCCAGACCTTTACTTATTTGCCCGAAGACGCTTACAAGATAGTTGGTTCATTTACTCACGGTTATAATGCTGATGTTGAATGTCTTGGTGCCGAAAAACACGATAACTTTGGGATGCAAGTTTGTGTGTGATTCACACAGGATCTAAGCCTTTCTGTCTTTCCCGGTGAGGAGTTGACCGAACTGAATCATGCCGGCGCGAGCTACTATCGTTTGATCATTTGTATGAGAAATAGGTTCTGTCAGATATATCTTGCCACCTCCAGTCCTCTGATAAGTCATTTGTAGCTTTAACCTGGGAGGCGTTATTACGCAACTGCAACAATAACATTATCCTTAAAAGTTTTGGAAGTTGTTGATCCGTTTGTGTACTTAGGAAATTGTGCCTTAAATGTCGGGAGTTTGAGAAGTGAATTCGGAGCTCATGGTTCTAGGGTTACGAAAGTGGTTTACAACTTTAGACATCTTTGACGGCAAAAACGTGTCTTACTTAAATGTAAGGATAGTGGATAGAAAAAAACTGTTGGAGCAGTTTATCTTACGAGTGTGAAATGTGACCATTGAGGTTTGAATTAGTAAGCGTAATAAAATTCTTTATCAGCGATATTCGTGTCCAATTGTGTGTGTCGGATCACAACGACAGGTAAACAATCAGGAGACATAAATACCGGTTTTTGGTTGAAAGCATCCGCCGAAAGCATTAGCTTGTGTCAATAAACTACACAAATTTAGTTGGTCAGATCAAGTACCAAGATAGATAACCCATTGGTTAGCACGCCAAACACCTTTGGTCAGGTCCCCAGCTTATAGATGTAAGGCATTAGGCGGTCAACCGACAATTCGGTAAAAGGAAATGAAAGTAGTCACTGCTAACTCAGAACCAATAAGTCACGTACATTTCTACGGTTTGAGTATTTTTAGCTCGACCAGCTGGGAACAATACAGACTGTGGCAGCTAGCCAGGTTCAGTGGCGTGAAAGTTATCGTGGTTTGACTGAGTTGTCCGTGAGGTAGTGGTAATTAGTGGGATGAAGCACTAGGACTGAGATAATACTGAGAGTGATATCAATAAGTCCAGAGACAGACCAACAAACATGACACTTGAACAGTTTAATTTAGTCGCACACTCCTCAATTTCGGTCTGTTGACTCCACTACACAGATTGACAACAATAGAATCCATGATAGTATACATGTGACCAGTGAGGATAACGAAAAAGTCAATACCACGTAATACCCTCGCCCATGCTGTACAACAAATTAATCAAATAAGATAAAACCACAGTTTCACTGCATATGCTATTGGTCTACTCGATGGAATTAGCAAACAACTGGACATCATTTACCAACTCACCTTGTCCCATGTCAGAACAGTTGTTGGGTCTTTATCGAACCGAGCTTGCAATATCATTACACTGTCCATGAACACGCGCAGCCAACCGGCTGGTGATAACTTGCGCTGATCACGCAGTTCCAACTGTGCCGAATTTGTAGGGGTATTAGTTTGGAAATCTATGACCGAGTTGGATAAACCTGCAACAGGAAGTATAAGGCCTATGTTCAGTCGGTCAACGGTGAACGGTGTAGTATAACTGTCAAATGTAATGTTGCACAAAAATCTAAATCGAGTAAGAAAATAAAACAAACTAACGGTTAAGAATGAGCAAGAAAAAGTGATTTACTGAAAACAACTTCAGCTTTCACTTCATGTGCACGCAAGATATTATTCGCCAGGTGGCAAATTGGATTGTTATAACTGAGCCGTAACGACCTCGCCTAACAAGCACACCGAGATAGCTTTGAATCCAACTGTCCTGATTGTTGTTGATATTCAGGTTTTGGAAGCATGACAGTTAGCCCAACCAACAACAAATCTGGTCTGTTACACAACAGAAAACACTTGATAGTGCAAAAGCTGGAAACAGTAGTAGTTCAGAGGAGGGCCGGATGATACTAACAAGTAACTTAAACATGAAGCAAAAGAATATTTAAGAAAGCCGAAGCTATGGGCCGTGGTCACATTATTAGCAATGCGTGTATGCGTACAGTCTTTCTTCACAGAGCGGAGACCTGATCTATTCGTTCAGGATTTAACCATCGTTATCTCTGCCAGTTAGTCTGTAGTAAATGGGTTGATTGTATGAGCAACGTGACAGTTCGTCGGCGTGTATTTCGGAAATCCCTAAACATGCGACCGATAGCCGGGAAAATACAAGTTCGTAGACTACGTTGGTTGGATCAAACACTAAGCATGGTAACGGATGACCAATCGGACTGTGCAAAGCCGCTGTCCAGGACTGGAGTAATTGCATGATGATCAGGTGATATCATGGACACGTTTTGAGTGTCTTGGTGAGCAAGTTTAAGTGGTGTCGCTTGTCAGGTCGGAGAGTGTACGATCGCCCATGTCACTAGTTAAGAATTCTCTGCGATGGATTAGTGGGTCACAATAATACTTTTGCTAGTGATGCGTGTAGTGTATGCGTGTCTATCGGTCACTCGAACTGAATTGGCCGTCCTACCGATCACCTGGATCAACTGTTCACAAGCGTTTACAAACATACTTTGGTTGACTTCTTCTGCACCCTTAAGCAAAAGAGCACACACCAATTTGAATTTGACTGGTTGTTGCGCGAATAAGCTGGAGTTTCTTCGCATCAACTACCACTTCTCATTTCCGTTGCACTTTTGGCTGTTAATTTGATTTTACGGTGAAATTTTAGGGACGCGTTTTTGTTGACCTTCTAACTCCCATAGTCCCGCCTCCTACCTTGCCTGCGGAACCAATTATCTGATATCGACGCTCTGACGCTGTGTTCCTCTCGTATGTGGTGACCCTTTCAAACCAACTGGTCTCAACTTGCCTGTGAGTCGTCCCATTTATATCAACATACATTTCATTTTTTTCACACGCATACTTTCACACCTATTTGTTATCGTTATAGTTTTTAAGTATCACACCTTTACTGAGTAGTCGAAGATTTGGTTAATTTTAGATTCAACACCACTCACACTTGATCACAGCGCTTGCATTCAGATAAACTTTCCAGACGACTCCTTTCGAAAAGAAGCACTAGACTCGAGTTTCGCTCATATCAGAGCTCGTCGGTAGTACACATCCTTGTCATTGCCGAGACTATTACTCCGGCCACGCTTTTCATGAGAACCATGTTGATCACTGCGCCAAGGATCTCACATTAGGCACGACCGAATCAACATATGTGAACGCTCAACCACTTACGCTTGTGAGTAATGATCAGGCTGCCCGATCGCCTCGAAATGGAGACACAGTTACTGTCTGTTAACTCCAATCGATAACCCCGCGATTAGGATTTGCGAGACAGGTCGAACCCTCTGATGTCATTAAACCTACTGAGTGATATTTCAGATTACTGATGAGTAGTCAGGAATTTAGTTAATTTTTTAACAGCAGAGCTACAATGTCCCCTCCCTCGAGACGATCAGTCAACCTGATTATTACTCACAAGCGAAAATGGTTGAGCGTTCACATATGATATTTCGGTCATGCCTAATGTGACGTCAATGGCGCAGTTTTCAACATAATAGCCTCATCGAAGCGCGGTCAGAGCTCAAATCCCGACCGTAGCAAAAATACTATACCTTTGATCACCTGCCATCTGGGCGATCAGACCGTCATACTATCGACGTGTTTGTTATATTTCGTCACAGCCAAAACGTAGATGACATTTTAAAACTCGAATTACTCCACCACTGCCTCAGTAAGAAATGGCAATGGCACTCTGACAACTCACAAGTACACATCAAACAAGATTTACAATCTATATTGGAATCATTAGATAGTACATGGGGGGACGATGACATAACTGAGGATCGGGCTATGAAAGCACTTACTGTAAAACTCGCTTCAATAAGACGCTTCCAGCTTCCTGACTGAGATTTGATGGAAAATGAACATTAATGGTTGAGGACGCTGTCTGATATGGCGGAAAACAGTGGTCATTTGTGCTCGTATTGCGAGTCCGTGTGCATGGCTGTAAAGTTTCTTTCTTTAATTCTCAACACTTTTTATTTTCCATCACCTAACGCTACTTTTTATTTTCATACTGTTGCACGTTTGTCACTGCTTGTGGTATTTGTGCTATATATATATAATTATAATTATCATCATCATAGACAGCAATACATTAGTGCTTCACACTAATGCTTAACTGCCACACAACCATGAAGTAAAGGAAAGAAAGAAAACTTATATGAGAAGAGAGTGAAAAAAAGGAGACGGCAATGGACCTAACTACTAAAAATAACTACGTCTCTATTTAAACACACAACATCAAGGCGCCTACACCTTGCAAACAAATAACCGAACTGTAAGTGATAGTAAGGCCTCATCAGCAAGACAGCTTACTTACACCTTTCTCTGTTCCGCATCATTAGGTGCATTCACTTCACAGACAACTCGGACAAACAACGACAACATTCACGCCACTGACCTCGGTTAGCCGCCATCTCACCTAACGTCTCAAGCCACCGATTCGGCGAGTCGCGAGGGCCCCAGCCCGGGAGACGAACCTCATTTACAGTAGCCAACCCCT
>LUCH01007100.1:0-12308 GCA_013368495.1 Paragonimus heterotremus
TACGGCTCCTCCCACGAACAAAAAAAACGCCCCCTTCGTCCATGTACCTCTGAAGACACTCCTGAAAGTGTGAAAAGGTGCAAAATTCGCGATCCTCAAACATCGACTTGAAATAGCAATGTAATCCATTTCCTACAAATAAAACATGGACAACTGGAAGTGAAATTAAAAAACAAATGTCAAAAATGGAAGAGTACATCAAAAACAACACCAGCACTCTTGTCATAACATTCACACACGCAATGGATCACAATAACAGAAGCCATACCAGTTTTCGAAAATTAACCACGAGAAATTGTTTTTTACTTACTGGTCAGTTAAAACAAACACACATGAGGCCTTGACGCATATTTCGGCGATTTCAATTTCTGCATCAGCTAGCAAGCCACTAAAGTGATTGATTGCAGGAAAATGATTTTCCCTAACACGACAGCTCGCCAACTCACGTTCTACGGCTAGCATTCATGGGAGTGAGCAGCAGGTGTCCAACAGTTGCCAAGTTAACTTCACATCTACATCGTCAAGGGTAACAGAAAGAAAAATCAGGACAGGGTAGCAAACCATGTAGCTAAGGGTGGCCGTTGCACGACAGAGCAAAATGGATTTGTAATGCGACGCCTTCGCTTCACAAAACTGTTTCCTTTTGGGTGAAATTTCTAAGCGGTCGGCTGCTGGTGATCTGTTTGAGGCTTGCCACGAAGATTTGGAAAAAGCTTTTGATTCGGTTGTTACTGCCGAAACTAGAGGCTTCCAATATATTTCCCAAGGCCTCAACGTAAATTGAGTAGCATATGTGCGATGGAAGCTCCTACGTGCAATCAGAAAAAGCCAAATCCAACATTGCGGCAACGAGCAGCGGAGTACTTCAAGATTCAGCCTTGAGCACCTTACTTTTCATTATCTGCAGTAGCGACACAGCGCGTGGACTAAGAAGCTCATGCTACATGACCGCGAACGCTGTGACGTCGGCGAGGTGTCTAACGAAAAGCTCCGTGCAACAAGACCTGAATGAAGTATACAATAGTGGGCTCCGCAGTCTGGACCATAACTTAAAGTAGTTGGGTGTAAACAACCATTTGGTATTGGGGTCCGGTGAACAGGTGAATAAATAGAGGAACAAAGGGTGGTCGTAGTCAGAATGAATCAACGAAATGGGGCTCGGGGTCTAAGATAATTCCGGCTTTCAAAGCACCAGCCCGGTGTGTAGCGGCAGCGCGAAAGGCCGACGGAACTTCGTATCAACTGAAGTAAGTCGTAACATCAAAGACACCTGGTGTTACATTTTCCCTATACCAGATATACGTGCGATGACACATGGAGTCCTACATCGAGGCGTGGTTTGCAGCCCTTACGGGTGATGAACAGGCACTGTAGGTGGACCAGCATAACTGAAGTGGATCATCCAAGCCGAATCAGATGCATTGAGCTTTCCTCGCCATGGCGAGGAAGTAGGGTGGGGAATTACCTTTGACAGGATGGAAACAGAACGCCGGCTTTGGTAGCTTAGGGCTCACGAGACATAAGGTGAGATTGGTCAAATCTGGGGCCCGGATAGCTGTTGAGAATTGGTTTGACAAATGTAAAGTGGTACAGGCAGGCATTTGGCCGTCATGTGAGGTGGTGGCAACCGAACCGGCAACCCACGTGGATCAGGAAATTGACAGTAAACTCGACCAACCCCATTAACCTCTTGTTAAAGGATTTCATCTAACTAGGCCAATTCATCATCTTTTCGCCTTCCACCTCACACCAGTCAGCCGCAGCATCGGCAAAGACAGCTCGAGTAGCAAAGGATTAGTTGTATACTTACCGGATGGTCCAACCATTTAAGTGCAAGGTACTTCGGCAATTCACCCGCGGTTATGTAGATTTGATGTAAGATAATGAAGTTGTGTGGGTTGCTAACCGTTTTGTTCAGTTAAGGAGCCGTATCAGCGGCAGCGGTTGTGTGGAGAATCAAAAAGAAAAGGGTACCTCTACCGCTAGGGCGGTATTTGTTGAACCAAGACGCCGCTTGCGATAAAGAAGCACCCCTCTGCGGCCTTAGGGTGGCAGTTGTAAGGCAATCGTGAGATCTTCATTATTCTATGGCTGCGTGGCGTCGTCCCTCAGAGTAAAAATCATGAACCTCCTTCAGGTATATTGAAAGTAGTGTCTGTGTTCGATCGCTCGCGTCCGGTGGCCCTGACAGGCAAGCCTCGGAAGTGTTATGAGGCAGGCAGTTGGTAATTACTGGTAAATGATTTGTGTTGTTCAGTCCTAACGGCTAAGCAGACAAGGATGACCGGAACCCGTGGTGAGAATGCCAACTAGCCGTCTGACACAATGAACACTTTTCTGACGCTAAGGTCGACTGGTGTGAGGTGCGAGATGGACGGATGACGACCTGGCGTAGAGGAAAGAAATCAATTACCATGAGTCTGGCAACTATGGGTCGAGTTGGCCTCACAGGCTGCGGACCTCATGACGTATGGAGTCGTTGGTTGGAGACATCAGGCGGGGTGGTGGCTAATCGCGCTCAGCGGCGTGAATATTCCAGTCATTTCGTCGACTGGTTTGCGAAATAGTTGCCCTGAGCGACGTTGGGTAAAGAAAGCCGTAAGGAATTTTTTCTGTAGGTGTGGTCCGTCTCCCATTTATAGCTCGGTTGTTTGTTTGCCAGGTGTAGGCACTTTGGTGCTGAATGTTTGTACAAACACGTAATTATTTCTGTGGATTGGGTCCACTCCCATTATGTTTTCATTTTTCTGATCAGTGCCTAACTTTTCCCCATGGGTCTCCGGCAGGTACGTTTCAGTGAGAATCGCTAATATATTACACTCCATTGAAATCTAGTTTGACCAATGTTTGGACACCTCTGAACAATGCGTGACCATGCGCTAATTGCAAAAGAGTGAATATTTTCAATGTTACTTGTGGACTGATGGCCCAGTTTTGTGCATTCGCGTTGCATGTCTGTCCTGTACAGTTACACCGTAAAAGTACGTTCGTTTTACTGGCCAGTATTCCTAGTCAACCCTGTTCAAGAAGGCAGCCCGAGCTTGAATATGTGCGCGCAAATGTGCAGCTATGTGGACATTCTTTTGTACGTGAGAAAATTTTGTGATTAGAATGTCAACAAAGGATTTTCTAACCGGTTGTCCCGTTTAAAACTAGCTTCTCCTTCTGGGAGGAAGCTGAGTATGATCCAAAATTCAGCCTTGCCGGCCTCATGGCAGGCACTCACATTTATTCTGAAGCATTTTGCCTGTTGTGATTCTGCATCCGGGACTGAAACCTCGCAGGCCTGTCTGCCGTGCCACTACTTTTTGCAGTAGAGTTGCGACGTGGAAGCCCCGTCGACCAACCCCATAATCGCCGCTTCGTTGGCCCGTAGCGCTTATTAGTATGTCATGCAATGGTCATACTTCCATGGATTAACTTCCTTCTACATAAGAAGGGATTTCCTAGGGGCACATTATTGATCAGCCAATCGATTGTGGGACAAGATTTAACCTCCATGTCTTTTTGAATGTCTGTGTGTATGGTCGCCCAGTCCGACCTTGCCCAGAAACTAACGTTATTCGCCCACCCTCATGCAAACGCTGGTGCGGCCTCTCAAGTGCAGGTTTCTTCTTCAGCACGCAAACCGACTGAATCAGGTTTGCTTGCCGTACAGCGAACGTATTCGTCAATATTGTGGTGGAGGTAAACACTGTACAAAACTTCAGTGCGCACACCAAGCCAAAATGTGACGAAAGTAAAAGGAACTGTCATACATCAGTTCGTGAAGGCGCGTTGGTCCACAGTTTCACTACGCTGAATGAGACATCCAATGGACATGATCTGTCCTGTTACTTCCAAGTAATTTTTAGGTAACAACGGAGATAATTCCGACGACAGGTGAATACGGAGATATGCCGGAATAAACGACTAATCTCGGTAATCTTCAACTGACCAGAAATCCGTAAACAAGCGGCACGAAACGCAGACGGAGTGCACGGCTCACGACCTTGGAGATACATTTTGTATTAGTAATCATTTATTCATTCGATTCACTTGGGTTGAACACCGAGTGTACATGTGAATTTGAGGAAAGTAACACGTACGAAGAACAATGAAAATAATGAAATACGAAATGCTATATTAAAAGCTACAATATTCATGCTCCCTTGGTATCACATCGCCGCGCTTAGTGGTGTGAGCTTTCGTGTCAAGCGGGTTGAATCGAATGCATTATCCAGGTGACAGGTCCAAGGGGCAAGAAGATCAATATAAAGGCTCTAATCGAAACGGATGTTGCTGGTTTTGTGGTTGATGTCCGGAGGACGCTGCTGGAAAGTATTCAGGACGTTGTCCATAACGTTGTCCAAATGATATCGCTGATAACTATTGTAGGACTGTGTTTCTTTGACTCTTGAGGTTTTGTACCTTGCTCTCACTGTTTGTACACTCGCATGCACTTTGCTTAGCCAGCATAGACATTGTGCTATATTAAGTGTACATTCCTGTATTTGTATGCATGTTGATGCATACCACAGTGGCGCTCTGATGAGTGACGGCGTTTCCACTATGAGATAACGGGACGGCCAACAAAGAAAAGGTTAGTTTTACCCGTGATCATGATCGTTGAATAATTGTGTAGATGCTATATTGCACTCTTTAGACCCAAGTAACAGTCGGAACATCCTTTGGGAAATCGTGAGCAGTCCATCATAGCTGAATGCCATATTTACTTCTACCCTCTCCTAGGACTCCGCAGAGATGCGGAGAAAAACTAGACAACTGCGTAATGGAAAGGCTGCGGAAAAGAATAGAGTGCTATGAGAACCTCTGAAGCACAGAGGTCTAGTTTCGGGACGTGCTTTGCTCAGGTAAGTTCATTGTACCTTTGGGCAGGAAGAAGTTTCTCAACATTAAAATGATACGCTGATAATTCCCCTGTTGAGAGGTAAAAGAAGCAAGCAATAGGCCGATAGTTATACAAGCTTTAGCAGGCTTAACTTCATTGGGAAGGCGTCGGTAAAACTTCTGCTAAACCGACTGACCGTGAAAGTTTTGGAACCCAATATTCTTATGAATCTTTATGAATTTCTGGCACATCTCAGTAGATTCGACATTGCGTTCATTGCTTGACGGATTCAGGCAGACCGTCTGATACGTAGGTGGCCGCCGCATACCCTCGTGATGTATTTCAACGGGACGTTTGACTCCTTGTGTCGTGAAGCTTTGAAGTCGGTCTCGATTGGCTTGGTTCTCCAGCCACATTCGTCAATTTGATTATAATGTTGCCTGTGAAGGTCCAGGGAAAGATGCAGCCGTGTGGATCGACCTCCTGTGATTCTGACATCGTAAATGATGTGCAGCAGAGTTTCGTTCTGTCCCAACCGTACTAATTTGAGCTTTAAGAGCGGCACATGTTAACCTCTGACCGCTGGTGGTTGTTTCAGAAACGCTTAATCCATTCGTAACGCATGTCGAAAGACTGGATCTGGAATGATGGCGTCTGTAATGCAGGGAATATCCATAAACTCTGTAACCAGTTAGCAAGCGATTCGGATCCAAAAGAGAAAACGGTGGTATTGGCGAACTTTTCATTGATATCGTGCTGGGGTGCAAAGAATTGTCAAAAACTAAATAGAAGAAAATAAAAACAAACCTTGATATTGAAGCCTCAAATATACACGCCCCCAAGGCTAACGACTGCAGTGGTCACATAATGGCGGAGCGGTCAACTTTTAACGAAACGAAGGTATGCATAAACAGGAGTCTAGCAATGAGGGGTAAAGAAGAAAAGCTATGCGATAACACGTTTTCACAGGAAAACGGTATCAAGATTTATTAATACAGCAATATTACCGTTCCTGGATGGAGTGGTTCGTCTTGTGCGTAATTCGAATGGTTGTGTGAGTCCTTGAGAGGAAGGCTACCAATCAGTATCAAGAAGACTTCGAATGCAAGAACGATCAGTTAGAATGGAATATATAAAGACAGGGAGAGTGGCCGCCGACTTTCTACGAAGCATACAACATTCGTCAAACACTCAACGCACACAGTTACCTCAACATTGGCTTCCTAACAAGGATATTTTGCGAATACTCAGGTGGGTGCGAGTTAGGTGTGTAATCTGGCCAGGTTCATTTGACGCTGAACTTCAACCGTTTTGAGGCAACACTTTCCTCCGCCCCTTCAAAGTGGTTTATGGATTTTGTCTCCCTGATTGTGTCTCTGTTTGTTCTTGAACGCACCTCGCGAACGTGATTACCGGCACTCTCCACCATTCTACGCACCGCGGCTTTGGGTCCTACTCCTACGGGTCGAGGGCCTCCGATCAGCAGTACAACGTCACCAACACTCACTTTTCGTCCAACCTCCGTCCACTTACTGTGCCCCAGGATGGAGGGTGAGTGCTTTCTTATCCAACGTTTTTAAAACACATCAGCCAAGTGTTGAGCCCGCTTCCACCATTTCGCAAACCTTCTTGGCAGTGTAATGTGAGTGCACAGCTTGCCCGAGTTTGGTTTTAGCAGTAACAAACCGTTTGGCCTTGAAACCTATGGACTGTTCACATAATCGTGGACTGAAACCAAAGGTCAGTCATCGAGATCCCCCTCGACCTTGATTAAGTAAGTGTAGAGAGTTTCGTCCAACACCACCGGTTGCCTGACGACAACCTAGAGTATCCGTCGAACTGTGCTGATCGTGTGCTCCTATGTCCCACCCCAATTACTAGCAGCCAAAGTATTAAATTGCCAATCGAAACCACGAACCACCAGGGTTCGAAAGCAAGTAATCTCCCCTCAGCTCTGATTCCGAGCGTAACAAGTTGGACCAATTGTCGCTGTACACAACTTCCGGCACACGTCGACGGCCAGCGAACTTCATTACGGCCATTAGAAACGAATCGGTTGACGTCGATTTTGTCACTTTCAAATGTACCACTGTTGCCCTTAAACAAGTGAAAAGACAGCCATATCCCTCGCAAACGCTGCTCCCAATTTGAATTATTAGAGGTCCAAAATAATCCGCGCCACAGGCTGTGAAGGGGACGCCACCGGCTGTTGTGCGACCAACAGGAAACGGAGCCATCACTTGTTGGCACGGCTTTGTTGACAATACTTTGCACTTCGGACATTTTAGTAGCATCCTAGCCATGCCCTTGACACTGCAAAATCTAATTCGGATGGATGATGAAATGTGAACAGCATCCATATGACCCTCAATCTCGTGATCAATTTTGGTAACCATATCCGTGACAGCACAACGGGGCGGCGGTGCCATCATTTGATTGCCATGGGATAACCCGGTCTAAACTCAACCACCGAGACACAAGACACCGTTTGCCATGACAAGCCTTCAGTCAGGCCAACGCATCCCCTCGACCGTTGCAGTGATCTGTACGGCTCTCACAAAATGACGCTCTCCTGCTCCAGTCGAACGATGGTTTCACACGTTAGATCCAGTTCTGTCTTACACAGGAGATCCAGCATAAAGCAACATTGTCGACCAGTCTCTATGTAAACAAAATAATTCTTGAAGCATATCAACCATGATAACATGTGGAGTAGAGTGTACCAGTGTAAAAAACGTGGGACAAGCTTCACGCCTCATTGCACACTACTGACGCAAGCTACTGCCGGCACCTTCCCCAATTCAGTTTCTTAGTTTTCAACCGTCTAGGAAGCTTGTCGGTGACCACTAATTCTCAAGTCCCCATCAAAAGGTCGGGTAATTCAACCAAATGTGTATTTCTTGAGAACAAGCATCGAGGTTCCTCCAGATGTTTTGTTTTTTCGGGCAGAACCCGGATGGAAGCTGTCGCCACTTACAATCCTGATCATAGTCGCGAATTGGCTAGTCGCGGTTGGCTACAAATGTGACAAGGCGACTTGAGGTGTTTCTCAAGTATTCTAACACAGTGAAGGAGTCTGTCCAAAACATGATTTTGTCAAAGGCTGGCTGGAGTTCGTTCATTATATCCTAAAAGGCTTGGCGACCAAAAGCGCGGTTGTAGGTTCAGTCCTTGAGATGGGTAAGGACTTCGAAGGAGCAACCTAGGATTTTCCTATCAAAAAGCTGCAAAAGGTGTATCCGAGATAACCAACAGCTCTATAGCTCGTCCTAGAGGTGTCAGAAAACCTATGTAATTTCGAGCGCGTTGGCGTCTTCTAATGGGGTGCGATACAACGATGTGCAACAATCGCGTCTATAGCCGCCACGTCCCGTAACCACCTTTCCCATTCACCCTGGTGCTTTTCGTTTAAAGGTGCTTCTCGTCCGATATTAGCACCACATAAACAGTGAAGTGGTGTTTATGTTGCTGGCCTTTCGTTCTGTATATATCTGCCAGCGCCTCAGCTATGTCATACGTTCACTTTGCCAGTTCAGATCCAACTAAGAGGAGCATCCTGCGTAACTCAGACGTTTAACCTCTGGCATCATCAAATGTGTCCACCGATACCAGCCAGTCATCAACGTCAAAATTCTCGTTTACAATTTGACTGAACAGCCTGATGAGTCGGCGCTCATTATTGACTGCAATCTTCGTCAGTAAATAGGACGCGCGGATGGGAGAGGAAGTGGCTCCGAAAAGTTGGATCGTGGTCCCATACGCGTCCGACAGACCAGACTACCTCATCGTTTCATCAAAGAGAACTCAATGCTCACCTGTCAAATTCAGGAACCTTTACCTGCAGAAACGTTCCCCGAAGCCTGACGATTAAGCTGTTTAACCCTTGCGGAACCGTAACAAGACATCTGTTGGGTTATCCATCAGAAATTGCACTTACAGCAAGGTCTTGCTCAAAGGTATGTCCTTGCACTTCGCCGCGTAGTCAAGTACAATTTGCATCTTCCTAGGCTTATTCTTATTCAATGCCAGATGGTGGGGTAAGGACCACTGATGAAGGGTTCTATCCGTAATGGTGCCAATGCTTAATATATCTTTTGGTTACATGTGCTTCAGTAACCTTTTTGTATTTGCGTGCCAACCCGGTTTCTTGTGGAAGTCGCTGGCCTTGTAAATTCAGACGTTTCTAAGCCACCCGTTAGCTTTCAGCAAGGTTTACAATGCCAGACGGCCACTGCTAGCCCATTTCATACCAACCATCCTTGGGCCTAGCAGTGCGCCTAGGTCGTTCATCATCGCGGGCGTCAGCCACCTCATCGGACAATCCGCGCTGGACAAACTGTCGTACATGCGCTAAACCATCCATTCTCGCCCACCGCCTTTTAAGCAGTGAACTTCACCTTGCTATTCGTTGACAGTTGCATGGGTCCTCGTGAACTTCAACCTAAGATGCTTGTCACAACGTATGGGTGACGCTTGCACCTGCCCACTGATTTATCACCAGATGTGTTTCCGGCACATCGAATCCTATTAGTAGACCGACTTTATCTTCCCCCATGAGGATGATAGGCAGACCGGCAAAATGATGCCAACGCTGAAAGCCCTACTCGGACATGGTTTCCGCTGGTTCCACCAGAAGATCCTTGAAAGTAAAGACCTCGTCAACGCTAATGCTACTGTCGTTATTCAAAAAATCAACTTCCAGACTCAGATCCTGATATTTAATAGTGTCCGTCTCATTCAGTGTGCCAATGCTGAGTGTTCGCTTGCATGCTGGCAGCCCCAATATCTCAGCTCGAAGCTCGTATGTGAGTGTGGTGGCAGATTCGCCACTCGAAAACGCACGCGTTTGGATCGTGCCGACTGTCCTAATCAACCTGAAGGGCACGAGGTCAAGACGAGCTCCTCTATTACGCAACTATCAACTTGACTTCTTCACGTCGAGTTAAGATCCTGAAGATGCCGGGTATTTGCGCATAATGGCACGATATGCTTTCCACATGAAAGTCGTGAACACTGCACACGATTTCTGCAAAACCTGGCTGTGTGGTTTGGCAGTAGACAACCAAATCATCCTTTACACTTCCTAGGAACCACATGTCGTCCTCCAACGACATGCTTTTAGATTGCCGACAGGTCGGCAAATCATGATCATCACTACACACTACACACTGATGTTGATTACTTACCATTTTAACGACTGTTGACTCAAAGGATGTCCGTTAAAAGTCCTCACGGAAGCGCGCGGTCACATTTCCGTTGATGCGGCTCCGGTCTAAGAGGGTGATGAGTCGACCGTACATTTGCTATAAATCGGTATTAGCCCTTCTATAAACTCAGGCAAGTCGTTGAATATAGGCTCCCGACCAGTTTATGACAGTCAACTACCTCTGTCTGCTCGTCTTGCACGGGACGTGAAAGCCAAACCACGATGCGCAGAAAGTCCGTTGGGCAACCGCACATGGATGGATGGTCCAGGTGTGACAACGTGAAATGATATCCCCTCATCCGAATGGCTAAAAATTGAAGACCCTCAGTGTCTCCCATGGCGAGCCTCGGACCGTAAAACGTACCCTCGGTGACAGGGTGAATAAATTCCTCAGGCCCTTCCAAATCGTTGCCTCGATATTCCGGTTGCCTCACTGAGTTCTACTTCACTAGGTGGCAATACGCAGTGTTCGACAGCTGCCTTAGCTCGATACTTACAACAATAAATCAAGTAGGACAACTGCTATCCCTCTGTTCTTCGTCGTTTAATCTACTGACCACGTTAAGCACAAAATTTTGCAATTAACCACACAGTTTAAAACATGATTCTTCAAAGAGTTTTAGCTCGATTTTTGGCAGGCTCACACTGACAACTAAGTTTTGGGTATATTTCTCTGTAGAACTCCTTTGGAACTCGTAGGCATGAAGTCCGCCTGACGAACTGAAGGGGAAAACCTACGCGTCACTCTTCCCAGATGGCCTTTCAGTTTCACCAAACACAGACTTTTCCTCCAACTTATAAAATTCTAGCTGTGCCCTCATAAACCACAGATGCTATCATATTTTTACGAGTTCTGGGGGCATGTGAGGTTTATGTTATATGGAGAAGCAAGTGACTGTATCACCATTAAAGTCCTTATGAAGAACACTTCAAGACTGTTATGCTGTATTCTGCACCAGTTCAACCATTTACGCAAATATCCCATTACTTACCAGTCCTTTCAACTTCCTTCTGTATCCGAGTTTTTCTTTTACTCCTTGCTGTTCCGATATTTGGTTGACCATATCCAACAAATTCTGTTGCTAGCAAACTGAATACCGCTGGCATTGGCAGGCAAATTTAGTGGCAGAATATGTGGATATGCTCGATGGATGGTGACCTAGAAATTATATATACGCTGTCTTAATTTCGTGGAATTCATTTTAAAAATTATTTCAATGGATTGGGAGGTCTGGGAATTGTTGAAAGTTAGTACCGAACATGTCCTCTATAAAATCACGCATTCTAGAAAGTAAAAAAGCGTGAGGGATACGGAAAGTAGAAGACGCATGTGAAACTTGATACCTTGAAGGAGTTTGCCACTGGTTAAATTTTTTGGCAGTATTGCTGCAAAAAAATGTACGTAAAGCAATGCGTAAAGGGCCTTTTCGTAGAGGGGAAAAGTAAAACATGAAAAATACATACCAGGTAATTTTTGGAGAACATTACTCCACAAGTAAGTTTAGGATGATTTCTGGTCGGTATCCTACAAATTACCGAATAAAATGACCGTATAACCATCACTAATCACCTAGGTAATTACAGAGTTTTTCTGTCAAGCTTGTAGCAGCACACTATTGTGTGGTCAAGGTCAAATGCCTGGACCGACTTACTGCAGCATTTGACCCGAATGTTATGCCCACACATCCACCGCTGAAGACCTTTACGCGCTTGCACCCGCAGTGACCTCGAACGACTCAGAGTTTGTCAACACCACTGTAGTCAATGTCACGTGCACACACGCATACGCACATGGCGAGCGGCATCCGAAACGGATTAGCATGTCACAGTAACAGAAGCCAAAGGACGCTTGCACTTTAAACCAACACCCCAAGTGGCTTGCGCTGAACCACTTGCGGTCCCATTCGTAAGGCTTGGGAGAGATTCAAACGCACAGGTGGGCATATGCGTTATCTAGAGTACAGACGGGCGCAGCGCAGGGTCAGCCAGGTTCAGCGGGATTGTAGATTGGCATATCAGTAGAACTTGGCTCAACGAGCCAAGCAAAACCCAAAGGCGTACTACAATTACGTCCAGTCCAAAGCCTCCCTCCGAGTGTCCGTTGGGTGCATCAGTAACGAACAAGGAGAGAAGACGTCCACTGATGAAGAGAAGGCTCAAGCGTTGCTCCAGTTCTTTGAGAGGGTGCATACGATGGATGGTTGCAGGTCACCGCACGTTGACGTCGCGTCCGATGTACCCATTATGGAGAACGGGGTAGTTACTGCTGGA
>LUCH01007100.1:17125-29420 GCA_013368495.1 Paragonimus heterotremus
TCATCACGACCTACGGCACCGATGGTTCCCTTGCAGCCCAAGTAGCAGAAATCTGTGCAGCTGCCGACAACATCTCCATTGATGCGAATTCGGGGTGAAGGTGCACAGACAGCACCTCCGTCCAGAGAAGGCTGGAAAAAGAAAATGTCTTACCTGTGTTGATATCCAGTCCAAACTTGGATGTCGCGGTCGCGAAAGCCGTGGTCAATCGCTGTAGTTCGTCCTCGCTATGTGCGAACAGCGCGCTGTCTTCTGCGAACAGAAGCATGCGCACCAGTGAGGTATGTAACCTGGCTGGGGCGCCGAAGCGTCGAATATACAGTAGGTGCCCATCCGTCCGGTACTCTACCTCAACGCCGTCCTCCCCAGAATCCTGAAAAGCAACTGTTGGCATGGCAGTCAAATATAAGCTAAATAGGGATGGAACCAGGACACAACCTTGCTTCACACCGGTGACAATGTCAAGCTCATCACAGGTCGATCCACACGACTGCACCTTCGACCTCATGCCCAAATGCAACAATCTAATCAAATTGACAAACTTACCTGGACATTCAAACTTACCAAGCACCTTTTCCATCATCTCCCGGCTCACGGAATCGAACGCCTTGGTAAAATCTACAAAGAGAACATACAGGGGCTGGTTGCGTTCCCGGCACTTCTCCTGAAGCTGTCGAACATATGTACATATGCACATATGTGCACACATAGATACAAACACGCAGATACAGCAAGACACACAGACAACCTCATCTCGGACATTAGAGTATGACATGTGATTCAACCCAGTCCCCTCAATGAAGCTGGCAAGACAACGAGACGGTTCTCGCGTCAACACAACTCGTCTGTGTCTGTCGCGCGCCGGTATCCGGAAAACAGTTAGAGTGCTCCGTGGACTACACAGTGTTTCCATCCCGTAGATCTTTACGCTGACATCTATAAGGTTTCACCCAACACTCCACTAACACACCCACGGATTGTATCTCTGTATTTTGTCCGAAATCTTGCTATACATGCACCTATTATATTCGTCTGTTGTTTACATTACACTCCGGTTGCATATCCTTCTAATATTTTTTAGATGTTTGGTTATACCAGAACGACTTACAACGTATTGCAATTAGCTACCCAGCATGTAAAAGCTCAAAGATTCGATTATCCCAAGATGTTCGCTGACCGCCTGACTTATGGCCCAGTGTACCTTCGTTGTCGTTGCCTTTCTGTCGGGTCCTTTCTGAATTACACACCCCGGCTACGCGGGAACATTGAACATTGGGTGTAACGTACATGCTATCATGCGACGGTATCAAAAAACAGAGCGGTAATTTTGGTATTGTTTTCTGGGGCTCTGAGAATCAAAATTCTTCAGACGCGTTCATCCAACCAACTACCATCTCATTAGAAATCTGTTCCTTTTAACTATCTCATCGTTTCAGCTACCATACATCCATGAGGCAGGCTTCCGACACATTCTAGCTATTTTGCTACCGACCAATCTCATTAGCAATCCGTGCAGGCTAATAAAGCGCCTACTAAAGCGTGCTATTTCTGGCCACTCCTTGTCAAACCAACGTTTTCTTCTACTAAGCATGGCTTCCTTTCTAACCGGTCGTGCACACCTGGTATGCTCATCTCCATAGATCAGCTGACGGAAGCCAAACAATAACAGCCTTATCTCAGATGCTACCTTTGTTTCCGCCAAGACTGTCAACCATGTCCCACACGGTCCCTGAAACAAACTGGAAGCCTATGGTATTCAAGAAGAGGTTTATCGCTGGGTTACCTGTTTCCTTGGTAACAAGACGTTTAGAGTTAAAACTGAATCGTATTTTTCATCTCACTCTTTCATTTCTGCGGGATTTCCGCAAGGGTCAGTGTTAGGTACTCTGTTATTTGTGATCTATATCAATGACCTTCCGGAAAATATTTCCGGCAATGTCCTACTATATGTCAATGACCTAAAAATCTGGAATGTCACTGATCCCAGTGCACCGCAGATTGATCTTGACGCCATTAAGCTTTGGTCGGACGATTGGAGTCTTCCACTGAATGGCAATAAGTGCGTACATATGTCACTCGGTGGAGACTGGCAACGCCTTCGTGATTCCTAGTACGCTCGGCACAGTGGATATCATGAAAAACGATCTGCAAAACGATCTAGGCATCTGGTGGTCAACTAATTTTTCTTTCGGGCATCACCAGGAGATGGCGGCAAAAGAAGGATTTGTCGCCTTCAGAATGATTAGGCGCACTATCCCTCGCATAGACAAAAGAGCGCTTCAGACGCTTTACAGGGTGTACGTAAGACTGTTCCTCGAGTACGCAAATCAGGTTGTGTATACCGGCCTGAAGAAAGATATCTTAGCTGTTGAGCGTATCCAGCGCTTGGCTACCAAACTAGTCAGGGGCCTAAGGAATGTCGCATGCGAGTCCCGGCTTGAAATTCTTGATTGACACCCACTTGAATTTCGACAACTGTGGTGATTTAATTTTCACACATTTCCTCTTTCGAGTGGGTTGCGTTGAGCAATTCGTTATCCCAGCGGATGATTATGGTTAGCAAACACACGAAGGGGAATGTTCCAATGTTCCAGACATTCCTCAGGCAACAGTCCTGTTCTTATAGCATAATCGAACACTGCAATAGCCTCCTTTTTGAGGTCATCAGCAGTACTTCTAGAGGTAGCTTCAAAACACTTCCTGATTCATGCATGTTTAAGAAATCTTTATGCGGGCAATCCTACCCCGATTTTGGCATTCACTGTAACCCCTAAAACTGTGCTACGTCCTGTTTTGAATGTATCTTTCAGGTTATCAGGTGCCCGCTTGATACCGAGCAAAAAACCAAGCCCATCCGGTACCTTTGGCGTCTGTCACTAACTTGAGTAACAATCGCCGAGCAGAATATTGCCCTAATACCCACCACTTCTGCTAACTTTAACACCTGCCATCCTCGGTCGCGTATTGTAGCAGAGTGACACACACAAGATTCAGCAATATTGGTGGATCAGAAATATCAGGTTTTGTGACCGACTCGGCTGCCGCATGACCACTCAGTATGATGTGCGGTGCCAGACGTACTTATACTGGTACCATTTCTCTGACGTCCTCGAAGTGACCATTTATCTGTTCGAGCCGCCTTCTCTGAGAAGGACGCATTTCGTCAAAAACCATTCCCATCTCGTGTCTCGCTATTCCCAGTGAGCAGGAACAAGACGCATTCAATTGTAGCTGCAATGCATATGAGAATATCGACGCGTTGCACATGGCCAAGTTTGAAATAACTCTGGGTGAAACACTGAAAACCTTATCTGATGTGGAGTTGGGGTTGAGGTCTCTTAATGAATGTATAGCGCTCACCCTTCCGGGTGCGGAGGGTGTTCGCAAATGCAGTGGCTTAGTTCACTGCTCAACCTGAAGAATCTACCACAAACCCGAGAGACCGTGCACTTCAGAAGGAGAGGCTTGTTTCCTGGGGACGGTTTCTGACTACATCCTTCCCAGGTGGGCAGGCCAGAGCTGTGTTAAGTACCTCCTCCTTGCCAGGTTGGACGAGCCTGCTTTCCGCTAGCATACTTTGCTTCAAAGCTACCAAGAAGTCACTTGGACTTCTTGTAACGTTGAGCGAAATGAAGGAGGAGGTGCACGGTAAAACAGTAATAATGAAGGCAACTTGGGCTAATTTAAATGGGGTCTGATTTGACTGCTTGTTGCACGAGCGGCAGAGACACGCCAACTTCATAGAACTGTTTTACTCACCAAGGCTTATTCCGAACTGCAGCAAAAGCAACAGCACTAGTCCTCATTCTTAAGCAGACCATTGACTCCAGAGGATTAGCCCACGCAACTAGACATACAACAGAGTTGGCTGTCCGTAACGCCCTCGGGTGGTCAAACACCTGTGGAGTTGCGTGGGTCTGTGAAAGTAGCCCCCTAAAGTGACACGGACTACCAACCTTCCTCCACACTTTCGATTCTTAAACATAAACGGGTGGATGAGGCGTCCCACAGAAACACCTACCCGCTCGCGCTGTGATGGAATTGCCGACACCATCCGCGAAGGCGGGTAAAACCCCGCCGCCATCCACGCATTGTTTCAATACCAGGGTAGCTCTCTCCAGCCTTTCCTTGTGCACTTCTCTCTTCTTCTGTATCCATCCAAATGGAGAAGTAGCCTTCAAATTTGCGTATACTAATTGTCCGATCCACTTGAAGAAACTATCAAAAATCAGTCCGTTTGTCCACGATGCTTGCTTTCACATTCTTGCTTCCACAAAGGCCTGGCTCTCCGCGGATATCAGTGACAGTGAACTGCATGTTCAAGGATACTCGTTGCCCCAAGCAGACTTCTTTCGTGGACTCAAGGGAGGCTGCGCTCTCTTCCTAAATCAGGAGTTTCTGTCGCGGACTGTCATAGGGGAATTTACCTCTCTATAGAAATGTGACACACTCTGACTGGAATTCCAACTTCTTAGCAATGACACGCTCCTTGATGGTGTTTTACCAATCGCCGTCGTGCTACGCACCCGGCGACGAGGCGATTCTTTCCGTCCTACACCGTTTCTCGTTCACCCCTCTTTTCTCCTATTTCCTTATTATGACTGATATCAACGCACCCATACCCATCTGAGTGGATATTTCTCATGAGTACTTTGGCTGCGAATTTTCGGAATCTTCAGCAATGTTGCTTCGTGAGACAGCCTGGACACAACATACCAAATAACCCACAGGGCAGCGTCCAGGACAGGCACCTTTTCTGTTTGATCGAGTTATCAAAAATGAAGATCACCTGGTGGATAGAGTGGTTATCAAGCCACCGCCGGGCAAAATGACCACTTGCCGCTAGCTTTTGACTTTACTTGTTAATGGCTCCAAAATGCTGCGGCAAAGACTTCATTCATAAAGTTCTAGAAAGCAGACTTTGACGAACAAATGGCATTCCTAATACCACATAAATTTGTATCTGAAGCGTGTGAACTCAAACTAGCTTCCTTTAAGGTTGCCGCTCATGATGAGGCGATTATTCCTCTTCATGTACGCCACTTCGGCAGAACATACATCGTCTTCCTAACCAAACTTGTCGTTTATTCTCTGAACAGAAGCTAACGACCAGACCGGAGGATTTAGAGGCCGTTCCGTTCGTATAAAAAGGGTGCAAGTGGGACATTCGTCTGTATACCCAACAGTTTCACTCAAACACCCTGCTGGTAATTTCCGGTCATAATCCCCAAAATTTGCGGGCCAAATTACCGTATAATTTTTAGAAAGTACCTAGGTAATTTGAGAGATTTTGCCGGCTGGACAGTTGTAATGGCATAACGCGGAAAGAAGTTGATTAACAGCTTTTCCTAGTATATGATTGCAGCCGAACCCCGATGTTGCTTTGGTGTACACGGACGATACACAGAACATAAAGAATGTTTAACAACACGGAACGACTGCCAGGTAGTATATTAGGAAAGGAAGAGGCACATATGGTAACGCGGGATTCGTGAGTAATTATATGAGACGAACAGGCCAAGTCGTATATATTTCCAAACAGTTCAACCTGCACAGCTTTTGCATGGTGACAAATAACTACACACAGCTGGTTATCATTATGTATGAAGCAAGAGATTACGAAGATGACTTGAATAGTATTGAAAGGGGGTTATATTGACGCCGTGTGTTCACTATAGACATGTTTCATTGTTAAGCTGCAAGTTTTGGACACAACTATGTACAAGATCTATCCTGCTGGGGCCATTAATAAGCTTCAGCGTCTGGATAAATACTTCCAATGGGGAAATCGGTAGCTTTGGTCAATTCAAAGTGTGCGTGGCGTCGTATCATGCGACGCAGGGTTCCCCCTCAGATGCTACTAGGTCCGTTTTCAAAGATATCGCTTTTAAGCAGGCACAGCCCATAAATCGACATGACGTTCGTTAAAGTAAGGAAAGTTTCTAAGCTTCGGTTGCAGAGATGTAAATAATTAATGGCGCTAGTTATATGTGATAGTTTGACCTAAATGTAGGAATATTAAGCTAGGGGAAATTTGAGCGCAGAAGTGTACGGGATTTAACAGCTGTCCAAGTAAAGTCTTTGTTCCTGAGGTTGTATTTTGAGCCATGCCGTGAGCGAATCGTGGAGTCAGCGGTAAATTTATTGCCACAAACTAGATTATACATGAATGCAGGGTATAGCATGAGTTGCCACAACCAATGGAGATCAAGTGCAAACAACTGGCAGCGTACTCTGTAGTTCAGAAAACACCGACAACCCAGTAAAATGTTTGTGGATGTAATCAAAAGGAGCTTCAGAGATGGCATGTCAGATATCAGCAGGTGGATTGTCGTTGGAGGCACCCGAAATTGACGAGTTTGTCACAGCAACCGAAGCCTAAGGACGCCTGCGCTTTAAACCATCGCCGCAAGTGGCTTGCACTGCACCACTTGCAGTTTCACTCAAACACCACGTATCCGGTTTAAGCCCAGGGGAATAAGGCCAGTAGGTATGTGAGTTAAGCCCTCATGTACAGCCAGCCAGTGCTGGCTAACTAATTGAATGTCCAACAGGAAAAGAAAACCTCTACCTCTCGAAAATTAAACAGAGGGATTGCAGTGACAAGATTTAAGCTGAAAAGAAATGTATGAAAATTGTACTGCAAGAAGTATTTCAATATGCCATGTCATGTTAATGCATTCTAGAGAAGATACATTTGAAAAACAAAATTAAAAGTTGAACTGCGAAGGGGTCAGGCGAACAATTCATCGTTCAATACATCAACGAAGCTGAAGAAGAGAATGGATAGAAGACCGTAGACAACCACGTTTCTGAAAAGAGCAACGAGTTGGTAGCCACACTACCATGGTCTCGGTCGCTACAATCATTTACAGAGATGGAATGGATATAATGATATGACCTAACAAAGTATAACTTACTCAACGTCTTTCAGCCGACAGTGAGCTATGAGTAGGCCGGTGGCCTGCTAATCCAACACGGCCAGCGCACTCGTGGCCACACACATCGTAACGCCATATAGGCATATCATCCCGACCCATGGCACTAGTAGTTCTTCTGCGCACCGCGCGCCTTCGTTCTCGGCCGTGCAGTAACTGTTCGTTCAAGTCGTAGACGCTCGTCCGATTCGTATTTTTCCGGGCAGCCCGGTTCAACGCTGAGTCTTCCTAACATCCACAGTCAAGTTTGCAGCGTGAGATATTTGCCTGCACAGTATCCTGGTGTCTTCTTTTGACCACCGGGATTCCGCTTACCTACTCTCAGTTGTCCACATAGCAGCTGCTTCGAGATGCGGTCATCGCCTCAGCTGACGGACGCGACCCAACCAACGGAGCCGATTAAACATCAGTAAGGCTTCCATTCCGTTCATGTCCACTCGCCGCGGTACCTCAGTGTTCGGAACCATGCCTGACCGCCGAATACCCAAGATGCGCCTTAGACATCGCAAATGAAAGCGGCTCAGATGGCGTATATTCCGCGGACACAATGTCCATGTTTCATTGCCGTACGGCAGTATAGACAGCACCACTGAGCGGTTGACGAAGAGCCTAGTGCCCGGTTCAGGCTGCAGTTCTTCCAAACACGTCTTTCAAGACGTTCGAAAGCAGCACTAGCCTTCGTCACACGAGTCCTCATCTCACTGTCCACGGACAGATCGGCGGATAGATTGACAGCAAAGTAGCAAAAATCCCCGCGGCTACCGAAAAAGGCTCCATTAACACAGATTTGCGGTGAAGGTGCACAGATATCACCTCCCCTGGAGAATGCCGAAAGAAAGAGTGTCTTACATGTGTTGATGTCCAGTTTCAACTCGGATGCCGCGGTCACAAAAGCCGTAGCCAGTCGCTATAGTTCGTCTTCGCTTTTTGCAAACGGCGCGCTGTCATCTGCGAACCAAAGCACGCGCACCAGTGGGGTATGTAACCGGGTTGGGGCACCGAAACGTCGAATATTCAGCAGGCGCACATCCGTCCGATACTCTACCTCAACATCGTTCTTCCCGGAACTCTGAGAAGCAACTGTTGGCATGGCAGTCGAATATAAACCAAATGAGGCTGGGACCAGGATACAACCCTGCTGCACACTAATGGCAATGTTCAAATCATTAGAGGTCGATCCACACGATTGCACCATCGCCCTCATGCTCAAATGCAACAACCTAATCAAATTGACGAACTTACCTGGACATCCAAACTTACCAAGCACCGTCCACAGCGCCTCGCAATTCACGGAATCATACGCTTGGGTGAGGTCTACAAAGAGGGCATACAGGGACGAGTTCCGTTCTCGGTGCTTCTCCTGAAGCTGTCGGGCGACGAACAGCAGGTCGATCGTATTCCGACTCGCCCGGAATCCGCATTACTCCCCAGGAACATAGGCCTCTAAGACATTTGTATTCAGCCGGTTTGGAAAAAGCGCTGCAAATACCTTGACCGCGCAGCTCAGCAGACTGATGCCCCGATAGCTGTTGGGCCATTGCTTGTTACCTTACCTTTAAACAAAGGTACTATCACAACATCCTTGAAATCTTGTGAAACCACCTCGTGCTCCTAGATGGAGTGAACCAGCTGGAGCAGTGCGCATTCTATCGCCGGGCCGCCATTCTCCAGGATCTCACCTGGCAATCCATCTTCACCTGCAGCATGCCCGTTGTGAAGTTTGTCAGTCGCTCTCTTCAACACTAGTAAATCCGGAGCGAGAGTAAGTGAAATTTTGTGTCCTGTTGCGGCAGGCTGTTCACGGTCATCCAATCAATGGTAGCGGGATGGTTTAGTAAGCAGCCATAGTGTTTGCGCCATACCTCTATGATGTCTTCTGGCTGGGTGCACGAACAGCTTGTGTCCACGTTTACCAGTACTTTAGTGGACTGGATCGATGGACCGAAGATCACCTTGAGCGAATCGTAGAACTCCTTATGTTGTCAACGATCTGTGAAGACCTGTGTCCGCTCGCTCAGCTTCATCCACCAGCTGTCTTTGATACCGCTAACACGCTCGGTCAGTTGAGAGCGGATACACCGGAACGTCGCCTCCTTCGTTTCATTGTCCGGATCCATTGTGGAGGTAGCAAACACGACATTTCTCTCTTGTACCAATTAGGCAATAGCCGCGTTGTTGTTGTCAAACCAGTCGGGACGTTTCTGCCGTCTGACACAGATCGTCCCAGCGGTTGCCGTCGTGATCCGTTCCCTGATGAACTGCCATATGCCCTCAAAAGTAATGGGTAAAGGTGTGTTGTACAGACGAGCGGCAACTGCACATTGAAAAACAGTCTTCATCTCGCAGTTTTCCAGTCGTTTGATATTCAACTTCAAGCGTATCACCTGAGCGATGCCTGGCGCTTACTGTCGCATCTGTCATAGACTGGTCGAGATTAAGTTATTTATCCACGTTCGCAGGTCTTGGGTGTTAAAGTGCCGAATATTAATCTAAGGAACCAGAGTAAAGCATCAATCTAACTACTTCTTAAGTAAGTGCAAGGCTAACAACACTTTGAAGCGGTCCCTAGAGCAGCAGTTAACAACCTCTAATGGAAGATTGTTCCAGTGGTTGATAACTCTGTAAGAGAAGAACTGTTGCCTGAGGTAGGTTCAAGGTCGACTATCACATGGCTTCTTGTCATGACACTTTGATAGTTATCAACTATTGGGGGTGAGGAATTGCCGCACGGGTCCTGTGCTGAAGAAGAATGCGTGAGAATTAAGTCGCTGTGGAGCCTTCGAAATTCGAGTGAATAAAAATAAAGAGTGCAAAGACGAGACTTGTAGGAGGAATGTCGCAATCCAGTGATCACTTTAATGGCGAGATTGTCCCCCTTCAAGCCGGTGTCTACCACTTGATTAGCGTGTTCAGGCGGTGGTCTTATATAGGCCGCGTAGAGCGATTGAAAGGCATACCTGCTTATGCGGAGTTAAGCTCTTTTTATCATTCCAAGAGTGTCAAATCCCCTTCTGGCGGCCATCTGGTGGGGAGAAGAAAAGTACAAACCGGTTGACAGCCAAATCCATGAGTCCTTTCTAAGGTTATCTTTCGGGGAATCCGCTACACTTTGTGCGCCACGTATTGCCAATGGGTTCTCGGAACCACATCCGAACGACATACGTGCACACTTACTGCCGTTTAAAGGGAGACTCTATTCACCCGATCAGCCCTCAATACGATCATGGCCAATCTGCAGTACACTGGGATCACAAGCATTTCAAATGTTTCAGTAATCAGCTCAAGGGGGAAATCGCCAGAAATAAGGTCGGGAAGGCAGTTGATATATATTAGAAACAACAGCGGACTGACTACGGATTCTTGAGGAACTCCGGCGCAGATCGGAAAAGGAGAAGACAGGTCCGATCCGGTTTTTCCTCTGAGTGTCCTGTTAATAATAATAATGGTATATTTCTCAACGCATCTGTGAGAAACACGCTCAGATGAGCGTGAGCAGTACACACATTTTAACGTGAAACCCATAACGTACACATAATTGTTAATTGTACAATACACCAATAATGGGAATAAATTCACAAAACGGACATAATACTACAAGAGAATTGTGGTTTATGAATAAGCATTTGGCCCACCTGCTTCCAAAACTATAGTTCTCAAAATTTTTAATGTTCCATAAAAACGATGAATTTTTACATTAATTTTCGCTTCACAAGGTTAACGTTGGCCTTATGTTCAAGGTCATGTCAGAAAGAATTTTCAGGATGGAGAAAATGAACAGTCGAAGAATTTCGCCATCATTTGACATAGACGGTTCCGGAAAAATGTGTAGAAACGTTTGTGATGATGAAAGAAGATAGGAGGGTCCCAATTTTTCCGGAGAAATGGACGATCTTCTGGGCTGGATTCAGTTATTTCCTCAAAATCGACGGAATTTTACGGACCTCGCGAATTGTCCAACCAGAACGGGGTTTTGATTTTCCAGACGTTACGAAATGTTGTCTCGCGTTAGAATTTATCGTGGAATCTAGAATGGGAAGCAGAATTACGTGATAAACGCGATAACGTGAAATGATCATGTGAAGTATGACGAATAATGGAATCTAACATTTTCTGACCAAATCTTTTATATAGAAGTTATAATTTTGTGTTAGTTAATAAAATATATATCTAAGAAAAAATTGTTATCGTATAACGCGAAAAGCGATCGATTCACAGATTTACCTTGTATATGACTACAGCCGAATTCCGATATCGATTTGGTATGTAAAACCGTTATGTAGAGTAGAAAAGACGATTAGCAAAACCGGAAGATTATCAGGTGGTCTGTTAGGATAGGAAGAGGCACGTATTTATATGTAATCTTCTGAGGCAAACAGGCTAAGTAATCTATGTAGTTTCCAAACCGTTCTAACATGCACAGCTATTACTTAGTAGTCGATAATTATACATCACTGGTAATCATTAAGTATGGAGTAACTGAGTACAAGGATAGTTGATTACTACTAACGGGGATGTTTAGGATGTCACCATACGTTGACTAAAGTTTTCTTATACAGCTGCAATTTTTCGACAGAGCTATGTACAAGGTCTATCCTGCTGCAGAAATAACAAGTTTTGAAATTGAGGAAGTTCTCAAATGACGAAGTTGATAGCTTTGATCAGTACAAAGTGTGTGGTGTTACATCATGTGGTATGGGTTCACCCTCAGATGTTACCAAATTACATCAGATGTTTAGATGTTATTAGGTCCGTTTTCAAGGATATCGTCTTCAGCCAGGCAGAGTATGAAAATCGACACGACGTTATTTAATGTAAGGAAAGTTTCTAAGCTTCGTTTGAATTGATGTATATTATAGCTGGCTCTAATTGCATGTGGGAGTTTGTTCCAAATGTAGGTATATTTCACTAGGAAAAAATCTGGACGATGTTTTTTACGGGATTCAAGAGTTGTCAAAGTGAACTCTTTGTTCCTGATGTTGTATTTTGAGCTATGCTGGAAGCGAATCGCGGGTTTGAAGGTAAATTTGTTGCCATAAACTAGGTTATATATTAGTGCAAGGTTCAGCTTGAGACGCCGTAGCCAAAGAGGATCCAGTTCAAGCGTCTGACAGCGTTCTCTGTAGTTCAGAGAAAACGGATAACCCACCAAACCTTTCGCAAATGCACGTTGGAGGCTTTCCAGAGCTAGCCTATCAGACTTGCGCAAATGACTATATATGGACGTGCAGTACTCAAGTTGGGGTCGTATGCACAGCTTATAAAGGTGCAGTCGAGCTGCAGGGAGGAAGACTGAGTGCTTGATATATCCAATCGTTCGTCTAATTTTAGCTACCAGGAGAAATATATGTTCAGCGAAG
>LUCH01007101.1:5671-16325 GCA_013368495.1 Paragonimus heterotremus
GAGGTTAGACCATCTTGCCGAACCCCACTCTCGATGGTGAAGATCAGCGACACGCCGCTGTAACCTGTAACCGTGCTTAGGTCTGACAATAAATTGTTTTCAGCATGTTGACATCCTCTCAGACAAACCTATCATCTTTATACTGTCCCAGATTACAGCTCTGAGGTGCCAAAGTACTCCTCTGATGTCTCAAAGGACGAGAGGTGTCGGCCTTCTATACCAGTGGCGAAGTGTCCGGTGGAATGTGAAGGTGTGATCAATGCAGCCACGCCAATGACAAAACCATGTGTGTTCTTCAAGGACAGGTTGTCTGTGCACTTTCTCTAACCAAATGAGCGACTGGAAGCAAATTCGGCGCAGTAGGAATCAAGCTAAGCATTCGGGGATTTACAGTATGGAGGTGACGTTAACCAAACTCCAGTCGTTCTGAGCGACTTCGCTGGTCCAGAGTTTCCGTAGAAGATCCGTCAGCCCCTTGACTGAAGCTGTACTTCCATCTACAAAGGAGCAGGGAAAAATTCATCTGGACCGGATACCTTGTGGACTTTTAGGAACTTGAACTCACGAGAGACTTCCGTCTCGGCGAGCGGAGAAACATCGACAAACCAGTGATAATAGGTAGAGTCAGAAGATACGGCCAATAGTGCGGATGGCCAGTTGAACTGTTGTTATAACCGTTCAGTATGGCATCTTATGCATCGTTTTTACTTATCAATAGGCTCGCTGTTAATTTTGAAGATTACCTCGTTTATTCTTAGCTTTCTGCGATCCGTTGCCCAGATGAGATAGAAAAGCTCTCAAGAGTTCCGGTAGCAACGACACGTTCCATTTCGATAGCGCGTTTTGTCCACCAGGACTCGTGATCCTACTATAGTTCCAAACAATTAGCCCTATGAGCTGAGCTGTATTCGCTACTGGATGCAATATTCCGCTGAGTGTCAGTAAGTTCCAGTCAAGTGAGGAGAAGCGATCATGCTACACTATTCAAACCACTGTTATTCAGTAGCGAGGCCAGAGCATAGATTTTGACAGTGAAGTAGCGCAGGAAAAATACAATAAACGTCGGAGTGCATCATCGCATGAAATGGTTCTGGGTAAGTAAAGGAACTTAAGGGAATTAAGCATTGATGTCTGTGGCGACCGTGACCAGTACCGTTCGCAGATAAGTGTGGTAATGTTGAAACACATAACCCATGTTTTGCTTTCCTGAATAAATAACCCTTGTACCATCCGCATTCTTGGCTCACAACACTAGTTGCCGCATGAAGACCCAGTGGTTAACAGTCGAACGAGCAGTAGTGCCACATGAGGTAAAGCCAAATTTACTCACTACACGATGTAGATGTGCCCAATGGGCCTCAGTGTTGTCCGGTGAGTGGAATTCTAGACTACAGGCAAGCGTGCTCTGGTTCGCGTATCACAATTGCAATCTGGTTAGCCTAAGTACTTCAGTTGGTGACTGACGAAGAAGTGGCTTTCAACCAAAGCATATATATGTATATATATAATATCGAGAAAGACACAGGGAACTTCCTTGCGCCTAACTTACTCGTCGTCTCTTCGCCGACAGTCTGTTATGAGTATGTTGATGATCTATCAATCCGAGACGATCGATGCATTCGCTGTCACATTCACCCCAGCGTCATACAGTCATGTTACCACGATCTACGACATATATTTCTGTTGTGTATCTCACAAGTGCGTCCGCTGTCAAGTAGGTGTCGCCCAGTGAGCATTCGGAAGCCCATCCGCGTCGTAATCTTCCAAAAGGTTCGGTTCAAAGTGATCTCTTCCACGGTTCTAAAACCAATTGTATAACGTGAAAGACCTACATGGATAACATCCTGGTACCTTAATTTTTAGCCACCAGAATTTCGCATAAACACCTTCATTTGTCCTCTCAGAATCTGCTTCGGAGTCCCCTCGTTGTCCATTCTGCAGAGGCATTGTAGCCAACGAAACTGGTTGCGCATGAGAATGACTTCCATTTCGTTCAGGTCTGCTCGCTGCAGTACCTCACTGTTCGGAATCGTGTCCGACCGCCGAATAACCACGATGCATGTTAGACATTGCAAATGGAAACAGCTCAGATACCGCACGTTCTCTTGATATATTGTCCAATTTTGACTGCCGTACAGCATTATAGACAATAACATTGAGCGGTAAACAAAGAGCTTAGTGACCATGTTCAGGCTGTGGTTCTTCCAGACACGTTTTTCAAGATGTCCGAAAACACTAACCTTCGGTACATGAGCTTGCAACTCACAGTTCACAGATAGATGTGTTCACCTTATAGCTTACTCAGGCAAACAGACCGAACGTGATGTTCATCTTGGAAACATCTACTAGTGTTACGGAGATCTGGTGACACGTGCGGACCAGATCAACCTTGAAGCATACCGACATGCCATAGAGAGTAGAAGTACAATCATGGATAAGTTATATCGTGACGATCTGCTTTGTGTGCCTCGCTTAACGCCCTGGAATCACCATATAAAAGCCAGTGGTTTGTGTGTTTTTGAACCATATGTAATGGTGAGGACTGACAACTAGTCGATAGCCAAACGATATGCATTGTTGCGTTGCGATATTTTCAAAATCCCTACAAAGTGAGTGTTACTGTTGGAGTATCTCCGTATCTTTTAACGCTAAACTAACATGAAAAATAACGCTTGGATGTCGGTACCGGAGCTTTACTCGTTGATGCATACTAAGCCTACACTAGTAACATTGTATTCCCTACCATAGCGATGTCTCAGTCACTACCATCAGGAACGGCAGCCAGCCATCACAACGCTTGATTGAATTTTCGTTATCGACAGGAGTTTTCATGGATACTCGTCTTTTTTTATGGCTGGCGTGTGGTTGTGTTAAATGATCACATGTTCGTCTCTCCAGCTCCCTGATTTATGTTCGTTGAGGTTTACCTGTTTGTATGGTGAATTAATTAATTTTGCTTGTAGATTCATCTGTCCTCGTAATACAACCTCCCAAACGCGTTAACTAGAGAATCCCGGGAATGAGAGTCATCCGTCACACGAATACGGGTTGTGGTCCTGGTCCATTTCTGAAATGAAACGAATAAAACGAAAATGGTGAAAGTTGACTTTTTCAAATGAATACATCAATCATAACGCTAGAAAACTGGAACGACAATTCAAAAAAAATAGACGCGTAGGTATAGGTACAAATGAAACAAAATACGTAAAGATTAAATCAAATGTCTCATGAAAAAGGCAAAATGTGACAGAAAAGAAATGACGTCATAGGTCTTATTAAGAAAACATCGGTAGAAACGACTTTCACATGCGATGTAGGAGGTAACGTTACAAATCAAAAGGTCGGTGGTACGCGGAACTGAAATATTTCATTGTGCAACTAATTTATCAATATTCAGTGAACAAGACGAGTGACGATCAGAAGTCAAAATGTGCGGATTCCTGTTCCAAAAAACCTAATTAGGCTAAATCAACGCAGTTACACGTGTAATTGCGTCAACCAGTTTCGCCCCTCCTGAACATCTTTGGTTGCAAAGGAGTGGTTAATCCATGTCACAGTAACTAACACTTTAACCAAAATGAGAAGCGAGACTATGCGCAAACTCCCGATTATTGTCGTGGTAAGCAGTAAAGTAAAATCATGTATATGATTTCAAACAAAAGAAGAGAATTGTGTAAAGGATTTGTGTACTATATACATCTACAGTTTACCACTATGTACAAAAAAGAAGAGTACACAGTTGGGGACTGAGATATATAATTAGAATAGGCATACACTTGGGAAGGATTGGAAATAGACAAACAAGGGAGACATACAATATGATAGAAGTACGCATAACGCTACCCGGATGAACGCGGTTTGCCGGCAATGTTGAAGGAGCAGGAGCACGTTGGTGTGATGTGGACCTGTGGGATTGTGAGGTAGCTCACGTCCCCCTGTCTCTCGCCTTGACGCGTTGCTGTCGTGTTCACGAAATAAGGTGTGGCGCTGCAAGTTGTGTTGTGTCACGGACCTGATGTTGACACGTTTGAGAATCACTCAGTGAGTGCGCGCGCGTACGTGCGTGTGTACGTCCGTATGTGGCACTGGTAACCGCAGTGTTGACAGGGCACGTTGTCAGTCGGGTGGGTGAACGTAAGAGTCGCTTAGCCTAAACAGTGCGTACAGGCCGGACCGCGACTGTCGGATCACGTGCTAGCCCGTGAAGTGCGCGATGTCGGTCTATGTGTTCGTGTGCCGGTCGCAACGTCTGCCGACCATATGCGGGGAGAATGGATGGCCAGGACCAAGTCATCCGGTTGGATATGGGGCCGTTACACGAGCCCGCTACACATTTACAAAAATAAATCAAAGATAACGCTAACTTGGAAACACTACAAATGTAGTGGAGTGACATGCGATAATACGAATATGTTAATATGAATTGAAGGAAGTTCCGTTAGTGAGATTTAGAGGATGGGCATGTATCGTCAACGTTGACCGATCTCCTCGCATTAAGCTAACTGTAGAAAAAGCCGCCCAAGCAAATCTATAGGTAGATTTCAGACGTACTCAGTTTACATAAATTGTGCATCACACACAAGTGATCGTAACTGTCGCATTTCCATAGATTTTCTAGTCGGCCCCTTTCGAACTGGAAAGTCTATGAGAATGCGACAACTGCGATCATTTGTGGGTGATGTTGAATTTATATGGAAAACCAAAATTTTCTAGTACTCAGTAGTACTCAGTTTATACACGCTTTTTGTTTGGCCGCCTACCGATCGCGCACTTGGCCGTCTCGCCCACAACAGTAGCCCCACTTTCCCAATCACTGCGGGTGCATTTTGAATGCAGCATAAGTGTAGTTTGCGTACTATCTGAGAGCGCTAACTGAATATTCTGTGACATCCAAATTACGGTTCAACTGCTGCACTCACACTAACATAACAGTCACCTTCAGATAACCGCGAAAGTATTGAGTTTTAACCGAAATTCAATGAGCACAAACTTACAATGATGAATTTCGTAAAAGTATACTCAATAGTGGACTTATACCACCCCCTGACTTTGCCACGCAGATGCACACGGAAACCAACAGAACAGTGAGTGAGCACACCAATGGCAGATGATACGTGAACATGCACGACGTGTATCGTAAATTTTAAATTAGTGTTGCGATCCCCGTTGAATTAAGTCAATCGGAACATATCGACTGATAAGTTAAAGGGATGTGCTGAACAATTTTAATTGGATCAGTAGTAATACCTCCAAAACAAGACCAATTACATTACGGTGAGGAAAAGACTGGTCCGGCCCGGGTTCGAACCGGGGACCTTCTGCGTGTAAAGCAGACATGATAACCACTACACCACCGGACCGACGTCCGGCCGTCTTTTATGTATTTATGATATTTAATCTTCCTGTTTAAAACTGCCTATAGTGATGACAATCCTTCGATTGTATTACTAATAAGCAGTTTGGCAGATTTATGTTTTTAGATCAGACCCAATTGTGAAAAGTCAGGGCTTCGGCTGGATTCGGACCAGCGACAGAAACACCATGCCTCAACGCAGCAAGTGCTCTACTGGTTGAGCTACAAGGTCACGCCAGGAGCTCGGAAATTTCGATTATTGATGAGTTATACGAGAGGTTGTTTTCATACAGATTGAGCATCATCCACAATTGATCACTGCTGTCGCATTCCCACAGACTTTCTACCGAAAAGAAGCACTAGACCCGAGTTTCGTTGGCTTTGGCTGTTAAAATACAACACACACTGCTTATCAGTTACTTCGTGAACTTGACGCATAGACTTCAAATGTTTTGGCGTTTACATGATTTTAATCTGTCTGTCATAAATATACATGATACTACAGTCAGAACCAGTTTCATTTATCCCATATTGTGATTTCACTTGTGCGTTAGTAACTAACGTCTTGTAATTATTACAGACTGAACAGTGCATTCTCCCAATTGGCATCCACAGATTGTCCCAGAATTGTGGACTCAGATACAAAATCCGGAGTCTGAACGAAAGGGCTTACCTAAATTGGCATCCATGGCTTGAGTGTGTGTGTCACGTCTTAATACGTGACTCCATTCTTACTGGCTAAGAAATGAGACAGATAACGAAATAGAGGTAGTGGGTGCGGACTGGTATTAGACAGATTAGGAAGTGATGCAGATGACGCGCACACACTAATTGATCAACAAGGGAAGTGGACATGGTGCAGTCTGTCAATTTCTATTGTATGCACACGAGCAAACCAAAAACAAAGCAAATATGAATACATTAGACAGTTTGGAAAACAACAATAATTCGACATTGTAGAGATCAGACATTCCTGCTCAACAAGTCAATGATTTCTGTTATTTCAACTTGGAGAGAAGTCCTAGTCGAGGGGTCATCGACTGAAGTTAACAGACAGTAACCGTCTTCTCTCGAGGAGATCGGGCAACCTGATCATTACTCACAAGCGAAAGTGGTTGAGCGTTCGCATATGATTATTCGGTCATGCCTAACGTGAGGTCAATGACGCAGTGGCAAGCACGGTTGCCTCATAAACAGCGGTGTCCCAGCAGTGTCGATGATATGCACTACTGACGAGCTCTAATGAGAGCGAAACTCGAGTCCAGTGCTTCTGCTGTTCGAAAAGGACTGACTGGAAGGTCTATGGGAATGTGACAGCTGCGATCAATTGTGGGTGGTGTCCAATCTATATGAAAATGAAGTTATCGATTACAAACCGTTGCCACAATCATTTATACTTACAGTCCACACTGTTCTATAGGGAGTAGTTTGTGAAAAAGAACACAATACTCGTAAGAAATTGGTTGTTTCCCTTATCTAGCCCACTTTGATCGGTACACACATGTATCGACATGTTACCCCAAGCCGTAATCACCTACCCCAAACCCGTATGACGCGAATGTTTTGTGTCGACCCAAACTAAACGGTCTGCGCCAATTAGACGTATGAGTTGTCAGATTGAAGCAGGCTACTAGAGAACAGAATGCCTCCATCCGCGTATATTTTTGAACGAGCTGTCTGTGCCAATCCTAATAACTCAGCTAGGTACCTTCATCACGACACTTACATATGAATATAATGATAGATCAAGTATGTTGAAAGGAAGTTGATCGACATGGCTTAGTAGAAGGACCACAAAACTTACGTACCAGGCGAAGCTTATCGTTTTCCCAGCATTGCCGTAATACTTCACGTCAGAGCCCACAAATGGCGCGATAAACCTAAAAACAACATAATGTGCCTCAGATTCTGCGGGAAATCTGTTGGATTTTGATCAGTGTTTTAGTGATTTATAAGCCTGTTTAGTTTATGAATGCAGCCTTTTACTATGCATCGTTTGGTGAAAAAATTGTCTTGATGACACAATCGGTTGGGATAAAGTCACATTTTTATTTCGTCCAACTCTCAACGATGCATACAGTTTCCTAACCGAGGGTTACCGTTCAAATGCCAAACCGTCTACAAAGAAGTCTGCTAACAGCCGAGTGTCAATGAACGTTGATCATGCTGTTCAAAGCACTTGGATGAGGAGGCCGAGTAATTTGACCTGAAGTGCACGTGCAGCACCATGTCAGTTGGCTTGGCTGTGATTTCAGTGGAATGTTAAGGCCGTCTGTTATTCCGATTCGGTTAAGAGGCTAGCCGGGCTGGTGAACGGCCTAACCACCCTGAAGCAACACCCAAGCTAGCTGACACTGTGGTGTACAAGTATTTTAGGCATGTAGCGACTATAATAAATAATATTTTCAGTAGACCCATTTCATTGAACATTTTTGAGGTTTTTTTACCTACTTCTGTTTTAATCACGCTGTGAACTTGCAATATCCATCCCAGGGCTAAAATAACAATTCACTCCGTGTCTCACTAGCCTGACGTACTTTATCTGTACACTATTTTCCACAGTAGATATCAGTACACGGGGGTCAACGCGATGAATCTTGAATTTAGTTGTCGTTCGGTTTTCGATAGTGAGAACTGACTGAGTATTATTAGTGAGCCCGTAAAATTCGAACGATTCGTTATAGTAGTCGTTTACGTCTTAGTGAATTCGCTCCTTTGTGAGGTTGCATACTTGTTATTGTTTTGAAGTAACTGGGGGTAAAATACCGGAAGGAAAATTGAAGTGCAGTTTGACATGAAATGGCTCTTGATATATGCAGGAACTTGGCACTGGCAACCGTTGCAACTGTGACATCCTGGAATCAATGTTATGTGCAAATGGGTGTTTGTTTGTTCTCGTGTTGATGCGCATACCCCACTGTTGGTCTTCCGAACAAGCAACCCTTACGCCATCCGCGTTCTTGCCCTTGTAAATAAGAACCAATTGAATGGGCTGTTCAGTTGTCGGATTACCGATACGTCGTTTTGTTGACTGTGATCCAAAAGTGTGATCTGGTTCCAGCACTCGACAGCATTCGATCAACTCAACCTGCGCGCTGCTGCTGTCCAACACATTGAACTGATGGGGAATGTAATCCGACTTAATTCACCGTGATCAGATTTAGTCAGTCAGACAAACAGATAGACGGAAAGAACAATTTAGTCAGTCCGGGACCCACATGCCTTCGATCAAACGAAGGCATCGATTCCAAACCGTCATCAATCATGTGTACACACAGTCTGCACAGTTAACCGCTGATCATTCAATTGGTAATTAGTAGATGTTTCGTTCATGAATGCAGCCCTTTATAACTCACTGTTTGGAGAAAAACTTATCGTGATGGCACAATCCGTTAAGAAAATATCATGTTTCCTTCGTTATACACACGCACAGATGCATGCTGGTTCCCAGACCAGCATTGCGTCTCAGATGCTGAAAAGTGTGTGTGTGAACAACCACGTGTCATCGATCGTGGACCGTGGTCGCCAAAAGACTAGGACGATGGGACCAAGACTCGGACATGGAAATGCGCGTATGCCAGTCCAGTCACAGCAACTAATCCGGCTGTGATTTCAACGCTGTTTTGCGCCCAACTCAGTTAGCAGGCCTGTTCATTGGTGTGTGCGCTGGCAAGGGTAGAAAAAAATTCAAATATTCAGACGTGTCGCATGCATCCAAGTCATGACTGCTAATTGGATTAAGCCCTTTGTTTTGGATTCCGGATTTCGTTGCCATGTCCACACATCTGGGATTAGTGGGCATGTTTTCTTAGGCAAGCTGCATTACTGTGCTTGTGTTAAAATTGGAATAATCCACCACACCACAAACTTATGGAAGATACGTCAATTAAACTCGAAGTTAAAATTATGTGCCGATTTGCTATTACTTGAGCTGTGAAGACAACAATGTCGAATTATAGTCCCACCGCTTACATTACTTTGCATAAAAACAGACAGTACTGGTGGCGGAACGGTCGTTCATAACTATAAAACATCTCTACTAGCCTCCTATATTTTTTTATGTTTACATCTGGCGCCATTGCGTAAAACTATGTCAAACTCTATAAACTGTGATTAGTTGGAATATGCTATAGCCGATTATGAAACCATTTTCCTCGAACAAACTTTTACTCAATCGACGGCTGTGTATTGGTGATATTTCGCTTCTGGCTCAGTAGTTTCTTTAGACCGAGTGAACTAGTTACAAATTTGGGTTGTTATTACCAGGCAAGGCGTGGGCAACCACATAGTGGTGGTGCATCCGATTAACGCGTCCCACAACGTCCAATGATTCGATTTGAGCCATTTTCGAGAGCTTCACGAAATTCAGCTGAATTGGCGTGCCGAAGTTTAATCTCGATACAGCTTCTTTAGTCCATCAAAGAGGCCGGCGTTTTCGTGTATATGGGAGTGAGGCAGAATCTCCAGTCTATAGTAAACTATCACGTACTTATACCTCAACCCTGGTGTGTTCTCTGGTGTCTTCTGCACAATTTTTGCAAGAACGTTAAGTTCAAGCATCCGATTCAGTTTGTAACATCACTTAGTGGCGTGAACAATGCTTAGACCGGCTCCCCAGCGGCACGTGACCAGAATGTACCGTTATATGTAATCGTTGCTGAACCGTCCTGACGTGCATGCATCAGTGGTGGTTATAAACGAATCCTCACAGTTTCAAGTTGAACATCACTCATATTTGATTGTAGCCTTCGTTCTCAGACAGACTTTCCAACCAGTCTCTTTCGGAATGAAGCACTGGACTCGAGTTTCGCTCTTGTTAAAGCTCGTCAGTAGTGCATATCTTTGCGACAGCTGAGGTGAGAACTCCGGTGACGCTTTCGCGAGGCAACCCTGTGAGACAACCATTCGGATTACTTTTATCATATGTGCCACTAATAGTTCATTTCCCTTGCTGTTTCCGTATGCTCATATGAACTGCCCTACTGGTCAGACTGACCAATTATGCGATAGCTTAGACACACATCCGATTATATATTCCTTTTTAGTTAATCTTAATACTGATTAGTAGTCGGGGCTTTGGTTAACTTCAAGTTGAACATCACTCACAGTTGATCGCAGCTGTTGCATCCGCACAAACTTTCCAGTCGGTCCCTTTCGAAAAGAAGCACTAGACTCGAGTTTCGCTCTCATTAGAACACATTTTGTGTAATCAAAATAAACCATTTTTCATGATAAACATTGATAAGTATGTATGTAGCAGTAAAAAATATCCGAACCAAATAAATTTTCGATCTTAACAAA
>LUCH01007101.1:19374-57847 GCA_013368495.1 Paragonimus heterotremus
TCGTTCGGTTATCTACCGTTCCACTGACCGTTATTCCGTTGTCTGTTTACGCGCTCGTAGGCCGTATACCAAGTTACAAAATATTGGCGATACAACAGAAAGTTTGCAGTGTCAGTACTCTTGAAGAGAGTGTGTGGAGTTTTCTGTCGGTGAGACACACCATCACAAGATCGCCCTTACAAAACACTGTAGAACCTGCTTCACATGAACTGATTTGGAGAATTCTTCGCGAGCGGTCTAACTCACTGAGACGAAACCCACTAAATTTTTCCTGGCAAAATCTCCAACGCTAAGCAGATCAAAGCACTTTACTAAGCACATTCCATAGTGAGTTTGATCGTTTGGTCGTCAAAGAATTGATGGGAGCTGTTCATTGGCCTAACAGTTTAACAACGTTCTAAGTAGTCCCATGTTTTTTTAAAACTCCGAAGACAGATTTCAGTCGGTGATTTACGTTCCAACTGAGTGGTTGTGATTTCCCAATCACTGCAGTGTTGGTTACTGTTTCTCTTCCCTACGGATCGCCCCAGTTTTTGGGTTGAATTCGTGACGTTCAGTTAAGTTAAATCACCAACGTCCACAACCTAGTGTTTTTTTTGTCACATGACATACAGATCACCTGTCGACTGAATGACATCAAAATACCCATGATTAGGTAGGAGCATCTGCAATAATCGGGCTCTACTATGTCACCATGTGATCAGCAAAAGGTTGGGGTTACTAGTGTAAGGTGCGGTCGAAACCGGCAAACGCGCACAGGGTGAATTTGAATTGCGCAACATGGCGTGCTACTGTGTTATTGACTCCGTTTTAGTCTACGTTTGTGTAAGTCGTGTGTATGGCTTACTGGGCCTTTGGCTCATACTTGTTTGTGTTGTCTCCTTTTACAGGACTGTTGTCGGAACTCCTACTTCGGAAGAACGCTGTCGCCTGTTGTCTCCACCTTGCTCCATAGTTGGTCCGTAAGTGTAACGGACAATCAAAATAAAGACGGCCGCCTTGTATGTCACTGTTTGACGAGTTAAGCTGTCCTCGATAAAACAGTAGAATTTCGTCCTTCCACTGCTCAAAACTGGTTAACTCAAAAACGGTGCTTTATTAATTAAAACAAAATAAAATGAAAAATTAAGATGTCGACAAAATACATGTTTCTTCTTTGGATCTCATGCTTCGTTGGTTTTCGGAAGTTTAACTACAGTACCTATGTCGACGTATATTATGTACGTCTCTTGATGGACGACTGTCTGGCCTATGATAATTTTGCTTCCCATGGTCTCCAATAAGCAGCCTTGGTTGTCAGTCGACCACACTCGGCGGAGATGCCACCAGTGAGAAGTTTTCGCTTGCTCGTTGATTCAGCGGAGTACTTTACTGCATGCTCTGAGAGTAAATTCAAATCAAGTGATCCTAGGGGCTTCCTTGGGGTAGTCAGCGGCGTGTGTACACGGTCGAAACAATCAAGTGAAAACGGCATTGATGATGCTGGGTCTCGAAGGGTACTTTTACTTTCGAATCGTCTGATTAGTTTGTCTAGAAGGCACACATCCGATATCTGTAAACAATCGTGAAATCCGAATGCATATGTCAGTGATTAGGTGAATGCAAAGAATAGATAAAATTAGGTGCAACTTGTTTCTACCAACGTTAATACATTGTGGAAAAATTGTAGCAAACAGCCACTAATGTGTCTTCATTGTTAAACATAGATATGTTACTCCGTATCACTAGTAAACATGTGCAAGTTACACACATTTCAAACAAGTCAGGTGATTACTGAACAAGATACCGGTAAGCACAGACTGAAATAACTATTTCCGACTGTTGTACTCGCTATTTTGCAGGCGGAAATCGATCAGCCATTCTTGATTGGTCTGCAAAGAGAAATGCAACAGTTGAGAAAAGTAACCCACATACCTCCAAACACTATTGTGTTTTCCATCCCATGTTCTGTTGGACTGCTATCTGGGTTATCTTTCATTAACCGTTTCAAGTTTCTCATCAACTGGTCAATGGTACTAATTGATTGCATTGCCATTCTGACATTTAGTCACAGATTGCAGGTTTGAATTCCCGTTATGTGTTATGTTGCGGAGGTCCAGCTATATCGAATTACCTGTCCACTACCTCACCAGTAATTACTAGAAAAAAGGTTGCTTTAGAGGAGATCGAGGTTAAAGTACCAATAAGCACATGCGAGGAATTTTTCCGGTAATCAAAGCCCAATTAAAAGTTTGCAGAATCAACTATTTTCCCGACTGCCTTTATGCATCAATGCCAGTCATCCGTGTTTTACTTCTAATTTGAGTGATATTCCGTATCCCCTTTATGACTTGTTGAAAAGCCATCACAACTCGCCTCAGTAAAGTCAAATGGAAATTAGACATGCACGTGTGGATTAACTTTGGATCGTTATCCTCTTACATCTTTGATCTCGCTTACCAGACGGGCCATTTAGTTTGTTTCCCTCCGACCCTACTTTCATTGTGAAGTGCGTAGATCACTTCATCATTTGGTGCGAGCCAATCTTATAGACGTAAAGCAACGAGTTCTTGTTAATTATTGGATCTTCTATTTGCGTACTGTGAAGTTACAACATCCAGAGAGTGAGTCAACCTCTGAACGTTTTCTAACTCATGATTCATATAAAGGTATTTTTTTTAAAAAAAAACAGTAAACCAACCGCCAAAATGAAAGGACTATTTGGAAAGGGCTAATCGCTCCCTAAAGGCATTTCCCGTAGATTTTGTCGACTGAAATCTCGTAGAATGGGGTCTGTTGCCACATAATTGTTTACTGATTTGTCGAGGCATAGTTTGTGCATCAACTGGATAAACATTTGCTATTCTGTGAACAAGAAAGAGAACGTGATTGCTGTCCTGTTTGCGTTCACGAATTTTGCACCAACCACGCCCTCCCGGTTACCGAATATGAAGGTAGGCTCTCGGACACACTTCGTCAAACAAATCAGGCACAGATCCATCTAGATGCCGTTCCAATTTCTAATAGAGTATATACCATGAGCAGTTGATATAGTTATGTAAAGTGATATAGAACTGTGGGGCATCAACAAAACTGCACAAGGAGTGAAAAAGACCGTACACAACCGAACATATGCTGTCAAAATGCACTTTTGTAGACATGCTTCATAGAAAAACGGATTATCGGCCGACTATAGCTCATTTTAGTCGACAAAGGCCTTAAGTACAGACTGTAAACATAAACCGTTTGGTACTAAGCTGATGATGTATCTCAAGCCAAAAGTTTAGAACTGGAGATTTTAGTAGGACGCGGTCGGGGCAAATCAACGAGGACGAAGCCTTAAAAAATAGAGTAACGTATAGTAAAACCGAAACGGATGCGGACAGACTGAACTATGCCGGTTATCACATTGACTGGTTTTACTTTTCAGCTAGATGCATTAACTTACTTCCCCTTGGTCTTTGTTTTACTATGAAACATTTGGAAAAGCAGGCGAACTGAACATTCGTGTCTTTTCTATTCACTTCCATCCATTTCACTGTATTCACAGTCAATAAATGTTTCAGTTCGTCATTCGATTTCTAGTCTGTGTGTACGCCACACTTCTTAACTGCATTTGAATATCACTTCATCAAGGGAAGTGTTTGATTATGCTCGTGTAATCAGTATGTCATTAATCGGCTTCAGAGTAGTCGTCGTATGATATTCAAGTAGATTTATCGGTTCATCTGCCTTGACCAAAAGTAACGTTACCCACTAGTCCCATTAGGCCATTACTTTTGAAGCTGCCACCCACCTACCACAAGAACACGTGATTCGCCCGTGCGGCGATTAGCCAAGACCTTTCGATCAACACGGTCTTATTGGTTTAGATCCACCAATCAGACAGCTCCTAGCTCTCGAAAATGTCGTGTCGGACCGCGAACCACATATGAACAGCAAGCTGAGTATGCGCTTTACTTGGTCAACCGTCCTCATATATTCACAATACCATTCAGTTTGGTTGGTGTTATCTATACACTTGGATCTCTCCTAACATATTGGTATAAGAATTCACTAGCGGTAATATTTGTCTATTTTCAAACCGTCGGAGTTGTAGCAATCAGGGTCATGTGGGAATTATTCTAACATCGCTGTTCAATAAAACTCCGGGAGTGAAGTAACTATCCACATTTTTAATGTGACTTCAGCTGAATTCGCTAAAATATCAAATGAATTCCCGCGGGGAAAGCGAACTACGTACTCCGGCAAATCATCAAGTTATCCACGTAATCTAAAAACCTTCTGCTCGGAGGTGGCCCAACAATTGATCGGAACGGGTCGATATCTTGACGTAGTTTTAACCAACGATTCTTCACTCCGAATTGTAAACACTTGACCTGGATATGGTGCGTCTCAAAAACTTTCGGATATTTTTTTGCGGCAATTCTGGATCCTGATCGATCAGTAGATCACCTAGTTTTACTACATACCTCAATTTCAAGTGTTAGTCAAAAATGCAGGCAACTACTGAAAGATAGTATACATAATGCAACAAATTGCTCTCTTGCAAATAAATGAAATACAAAAGCTCAGGTGGGAAATGATTAACATATAGTCGTGTATGAAACACCAGCACGAGACGTATTTTGTGTAACCCGTTCGCACTGTCTGCTGCCGTGACGACCTCAGGAATCACTATTCATATTCCTGAGCCTCCACTAAGTCGTGGTAAAACCGGCTAACAACCACCTCATTCATTGCTTACGTGATCAAAATTGAGTCATGTAAGTGAGTAGCTCGACTGGTATTGTATGTGCTTTAATAAATGACCACTAGTTTGGATCGAGCTGAGTTAGCATTAACGAGTGGAGGTTGAGGTAATCCAGATGATGAATTTCAAAAGCATTGAAGACAGGCAGGAATGGCAGTGCAAGCCTGAATCGAACATGTTGAAATACGTGAAGGTTAAACATGGACTTTTGTAAATGAATACCTGAACGGTCCACTTTAATTAATAGAACAGAGTCAGTCACCTGGATCATTTGGTGGATTTCATATGACATAGTTGGTTGGTTGGGTAATTAGGTTTAAATGTGAAATTTCTGAGCTACCGACGTGGCTTCATAATTCAGCTGGTAGAACATTTGCCGCGTTTGAGCATGTTGTTTCTGTCGCTGGATCGAATTCAACTGAAGTCCAGATTTTCTACACTAGGGTCTCTTCTAAAATATATGATAGAACAGACCTCTCTAAGGGCTGTGTCCCATATGGCGTTGTACACTATAGTGGTTTCTAGTCTCTGTTCATTGTAACAATTTTATGGCAACAGGGTTGAATGTCATAGTGATACACTCTCTGGATTGCCCCCAATATCCATACTCTGATAGGTTCATAGAACAAGTTCTGTTCATTCACGACTGACTGTCAGTTGTGGAAGCACGGAAACTAGCAACCCAACTGTTCATTAGCGGAACAACTCGGAAACAACTACGTTATTCATTCTTCAGTCCATCGCCATCGTATGAAATGTTTGAACAAACGCTCCCTTCCAATAGGCACAGGATGAAACCAATTGAAATATTTACGGCTTCGTCCGACGGATGATTGATAGGGTCGGTGGAATAATTGGTCTAAATGGGTTAACAGGGAATCGCTTCCGGTTTCCCATGTGACGAGTATCAGATGATGATACCACGAAACGTCGCTTTACCGGACAGAAAGTTATCCAGCTTGTAAACTAGATATATTACACGATTCAATGAAACATGACATTACAATATATCATTTTTCATTTCATTGTCCGTAAACCTTAGCTCTTACTATATTTGGCCTTAGAACAAATTCCGATTATGCGCTGGAATATGTTTACATCACTCCGCGCAGCCGTGAGAAGTCACTAATTGAAAAAGGTCAGTGTTACTAAACTAGCGAAACCACAAGCGATCTATGTTTACCTCACCGAGCTTACCTCTCGACCTCACTCATTTGACGACAATGAGGCAAGGTGACGCACATACATGTTGAATTGCATAAATGCTGTCTTACATTGTGTGGTACTACCGTTTGTTCAGCTACCGAACACTGAAGTTCTACTTCGTCACTGGTGCTTCGTGACTCCGGTAGAAATACTTCATCCAGCAAAGAATACAATTCAGTTTACAATGGTACTCGCTTGGAATTACGGAGGCAACTAAGACAGGATCGTGAAGGTTGTTGAACACAACGCGCTTCTGAGATGGCTAAAGCCGCTCCGATTAGGGACCTATGACGGTCTTTGAATCTGTAAGTGTTGAGGTAACTAAAACACAGATGGAGTTTGCTTGGAATACAACAACCCTAACTCGCTATGACCAGTACTGCTATAAAGATTTCCATTTTTCACTGACATGTGGTTTGCTACACTCTTCCATAGTTCAGCAAGACATGGTGGATGTTCCGTTCAAGTAACTCAAACCTTCTGATCAAGGCGTACCTTCAGGAAGTTGCCTTGCTTGAATTTTCTTTGGCACCGAAAATTTACATAGTTAGCGCATTCGTTTTACGACAACAAACAGTGAACGCCACATTTTTATGTAGAGTTTTACATTCTCCGCACACTTGATGATCGACTGACTGTAGTGGATTTTGTAATGGTACCATAAATTAAGGCAACGTTTCGGGGGCATCTACTCCGACATCCATTGTTTTCTCGTGTAAAACAAAAAATGCCCAACCTCCTCACCGTTGAGTTCACATAGCTGGCAAAACAACCTGTTGTTCAATTGATGTTAGATAAAAAAAGCGGTGCGAGATTTTGACTGATGCCGTTGAATAGCACCCACGACTGTTCGCAAATTTTGCACTTCCATGGACTTTCAACTGTCAGTAATGTTCACTTATCTCGCAGCTTGGATAAGACCCTCCGTTCATACTATTGTGAGACAACCGTGTTGGCCACTGAGGCATTGATCTCGCATTGAGTATGGCCGAATTTCCGTACAAAAGCGCTCGATCACCTTTGCTTGTTAGTGATACTCAGATTGTCTCATCGTCTTCACAGGAGACACGGTAATTGTATGGTTAATTTCACTGAATTCTCCCACGACCGGGACTTCTCTTCAAGTTGACATCACAAAATCACTGAAGCTATTGAGCCGAATTTTGATAATTAATAAGTGGTAGAGTATCTTGGATGATTTAAGTTACCCATCATTCGTAACGCTGGCTATTTATTACGATTTGCCGCCGGTATCATAGTAGCCACGCTTAAACAAAACCGGACTTCAAACCACTCATGATTAATGAACTGAAAACAGATTCATGATGCACACTTCCATACGAATAAACTACTTACTCCCTCTGGCAATGGTGATCGTGCATACGCTGCACATGAAACCGTATTCTTGTTTAAAAATTTACATGTTCACAAATTATCGCCAGAGCGCTATATAAAGGGATTGGCCTTTCACATAGCTCTTCATTGCTTTTTGAAGCAGTGTTTCTTCAACCGCTAGTTGTTGACTTACTGAAAGTCACTGTCACTGATTGAATCCAGCCGTCCAATAACCTTGCTTTATTATCAAGCCAACAACAGCCGTTTTCAACAACAGTCGAATAAACAGATGGGATTCAAGGTGTGCGCATATCAATCGATAATTTCAGGGTACGAGGAATCGTTCACATCCAAAATCGTGTTCACATATGAACAAAGCGTGAGTATTTTGTGTACACTTCTCATACAGATTGATTTCCTGTCTTTTGGTTTTATTCATAATGATCATTCTGAATTTCTTCAACTAATTTAATCATATTGGTCCAAACCTGCGTTTAGTTCAGAAGACTGGATCGAATAACGCTAGCTTTTCATACGCACTCATTACTTGAGATGCAGACTATGCGTTACACCGTTCAATTCATCCAAAAACACCATGGGATTATCGATACTTTCTGTTCTCTACAGATGTGGGTAGCACAACCTCTGCCGGGCGCATCTGCACTTCTGGTGGGTTATGGGCGGAATAAGATATACAGAGGAATGCACCACTAACAGTTGGCTATTCTACGAAATGTTTTTGGGTTCACTCAATGAAACGAATAATGAGCTAACACAAAAGCCTATACTGGAGAATATTTATCTGCTTTTACAGCAAGCTTGACAAAAAATCCTACGTACAAATTTAAGTCGAATTTGGCTTGTATGTGTGCGGCCGAGCAATTGAGATTAGGTCAAACCATCAAAGATCCAGTTCTTCTCAATTACAGCCGAGGTCCGTCTAACTTTTCTGCCTCTCACGTTTTGTACCCGTTCAGTAGCAGTTGTGGTGACATTTTTATGTGTTGACTTTATCGACAACTATTTCAGCGTATGGAAAACACTTCCGAAGATGATCGAAACAACTGATGACGCAACAGACTCAACCTGATGTACCTACTGCTCGAAATCCCACCTCATTCATAACTAAACCCGTCATAAGCTCATGGACGACGATCATAAGAAATGGAAGGCCGAATTTACTGGCCTTTCCTGAGACAAAACAAATCCGATCTTAGCATTTGGCACAGATTACACAAAAGCGGCTGCGACAACCCACTGGGTTGTAGCTGTTCTGATTACATAATACTTGATGTGACTGCGCACTTATACGTTTATCGTCTGCTCTTATTTTTCTGACGCACGTAGCTTTCATGTTTTACATGTGCCACTGACGAAACCAAGGTGTTAATATATCGCGAATTAGGTCTTCCTTATGCTCCGATGGTGTTGTTAAGAGAACCCAGAGCCTTATGTCCACTTACTCTTTGAAATGATGAAAATTGCTCAGATTTCCAAAACGAATTGGTTGGTTGGCGGTTCACTGGCTCTTCAACAGAAATGCAACGCAAACGCACACGATGGTCTGCAGTCTCAGTCGTGTTTTTCATATCACCACGGACAGGCATCTCTAGCTTAAATCAGCTTCAATTGGCCATTGTGCTTGAAACACGGAACTGCCAATGATAAATGATGTAGTTGTATGAAACATTGACAAATGAATTCTTTGGTCATTTTCACCTGCTGGATAATCACTTTCAAACTGTTCAGATTAGGGTGAAGACAGCAGGATGCATGCTGATAAACAGCGATCTACGTCTCACAAGTTTAACAGAAATGGTTTTAACGTAAGATGAAACAAATAAGATAGGAATTTACCTTTCCGATGCCCAGTGAGGTTCGAACGCGGTTTAGTTCGTACCTTTCCAACTGTCGACGATGTTGCTCAACTCGGGCTTTGTTTGAACGCAGCTGTAGAATAGAATTGAAAATACGGCCAAGTCATGAATCAACGACGATACTAAATGAAACGAAATAACCTTTTTTTTATTGATTACCTGCAAATGCTTACTTGTTTGAGGTGAACCGAGGGTTACCGTTTTTTCAGAAGAGACCCAAATACGCAAAATATGGACTTCGACTAGATTCGAACCTGTAATAGAAGTAGCATGTTAGGACGTGACCGGTGTCCTACCATCTGACCTATGAGGTCATGCTGGAAGCTCAGAAACTTCACAGTTGAACTCTGCCACCTAACCATCCAATTGCCTCATATTGTGGTGGATTATCAAACCGGAGGTGCGAGTATACCAACTCTCGGCGGAATACCTCAACCTGGGAGGAAGGTACGTCCAAAAGTTCACAGCGAGTGCATCGGGGAGAGCGTGGGCGACGTGATCGGACAAACGGGCGAGACATGGCATACAAAATAGGATGGACGGCCAGATCGGGGGCGCGATTATTCCAACATCCACTGGAATATCCCGACACTGTGGTGGAATACGGTCAAAACCCACAGTGGATAGATGGCGGACAACGCGAGCTACCGGACGAGCCATCGCTCAACGAGATCTGAACAACTGACGAGGAATAGCAGGCGGAAAACCCCACAACAGAAAGCGTCGGTCACAAACACGTAGACCAGGCAGAATTGCACAGGATGTGCGAACGGAAACTGGGGTGTATGTGTGTTGTGAACTGGAATTCAGATTCGGAATCGCAAGCGCGCATGTAGCATGGTAATAAGCGAGTTGGACAATAAAGATTGTGCTTCATTAGACGCTTTTTCGCTAAAATGTGGAACCCGATAAACGATCTACGGGATTAACTGCCCAGTCACTTCATGTTGAAATCCACCAACGCCATCAAAGAGTCTCTCCTGAACTATAAAATCTGCCAAATTACCTATCACGCAGTTTTTATGCCTATCTATAGATTTAACGAATTCCAGAGTGAACTGATTGAGAAATCCTGTTTGGGCGATTGCTCCCGTGAGTCGTTTAGTGAGTTCCGTAGGAGACCTTTGGATGGGTGGGTGACAGAGTCCAAATGTGAGGTTACTGAGCTCCCGGTGTGGTTTTGTAGGTCAGTTGGTAGAACAGTGACCACGTCTTGGCATGGTGCTTCTGTCGTTGATTTTAGTCCAATACAAGTATGGATATTTTGTGATTGACTCTCTTCCAAATTATCAGGTCAGCCGAACTTCTTAGTAATTATTGGTTCGTTTAGGAGAATAATCAGCTGACCGTATTTTTCTATAAAAGTAATCGAGAGATGATTCGAGTGATTGGCACATTTTCAAAGTTCGATTAAGGTAGTACATCAAATCGTCAATAAAATGCTTTATGCACCCCCAGTTGTAAATGTTCACCTTTCTCTTACATACACGCATTTTTGGTAAATAGAGGACATTTAAACAATTGTGCTTAGGTCACGGAATTATTAGTACAACGTTGATACCCAAGGACAGGTTGGTGAAAAACAGCTGCAGCCAAGATCGCTTGTGAAAAATATTCGATTACCCAGTCTTGAGGTTAATACAAGAATGGAAAGGTCCGATTTATGTAGAGGGCAAGTTAAAGAAGGAATGATGGGAGAATAATAGGAAAAGATAAGTGCAAATAATTACTTGTACACGGATCTAGTGCAAGAGATCTGAATACAGGAGGTGCGTTGTATCGGACAAACTTTCGTTGAAAACTGTTGAAACCTTTTCAAAGTGATGATAAACAGTAAAATCGACGAACTGTTTACGGGGGATGCGGCTGCGAGGGGATAGATGCATTGGGGATATGCCAAAAGACGGTCTTTTGACAACAAATCGGGAAAGCCAGCAGTGAACACTACATCCTGTGGGGGAGCACAAGAATCTTAATAATACGATTACCTACGTGGTGGGGACTGAAGAGAGAAGTTGAATGCTGGATATAAAACGACAGCCTAGAGACTTTGATGAATGCATCTATAACATGAAGTGGCCACGTCCTGTTGTTACTCAAATTAACCTGCAGAGACTTAGCAAAAAGCAGTAGAGATAAGGGTGTGTTGTTTACACGAAGGGAGGAACTCACGTTACAAAGTTTCTCTTATCGATTTCTCTTTATGGGCGAAAACAAAATGTCAGCAGACTGATGTGCTAACTGACAAACTGCGAGACTCTGACCAACTTGTTAGCTCGGATAAACTGTCCACGCAGGGGGGTGGGAAAGAAAGTCTAGTTGGGTGGTGGCTGTCAAAAACCACATCATCTGTACATCTGATTATAAATGTGTGATTGTCTACGGGCATGGACACAATACACTGCAGAACACCGGATTCAGTGATGAGTGACGATGAGGCTTGACCACTGAATTGAGTAAGCTGATTTCGACTTGTAATCATGTAGAAGTTCGGAAATTGAAGTTCGAATTTCAGATTCTTAAAGAACTTGAAGTAGCGTTGCCCTATCATTGTTTCCGGAAGCATCGTAAGACATCAGCAGAGATTCCTTCATCCCTAACAGTATGCTTGATAGCACTAATCAGGACAGCGGAAATGTTAGCCAAAAAATAGGAGCCACTATCAAATCCGTGTGTAATTCAGTTTACAAGATTAGACCTCCCGGACTGTTCAAAGGTAGCTAGTAGGCCGTTGACGTTTTTCGGCCATATAACTCCGAGTGACCTTTAGTGATCGCAGTTCCCAGCAAAAGCAATCAAGAAAATCCATTTCAAATGCACTAACCAATCAGAAACCCCAGTTCTGGTCAAGACATTCCGTCAAGAAAAAGTTCTAGAGCTGAAATGAACTAATAACTTGAAGGTGCCATTATCATGAGAATCAATTCCTATGTTCGCGCCGTCATTTTTATAGACAGCTCCTCCTTGTCGGTCAGTAATTTGGGAGTTACTGGAATTTTAGTACATGTCGTTAGTCGCTTTTCGGTTAGTTCTTCATGAACATTCACTCTACAAACTGGTGACTTAATATAGCCATCTCCTAAGGTCATCACCTTGATTTTGACCTGAAACTAGAAGGTTTATTCGGTAAGTATGTCGTATGGTTCCACAGCTAAAATCGATGGACTATATAATAGAAGAAACTACGGTATACTAAATAAACACCATAGGAAACCACATACAAAGTTTTACCATAAAAACCGAGTAAGTTACATGTAGATAAGTGATATAAGGCTACTCACTTGCTCTAATATAATCGACTGAGGGAGTTCAGATGATGTTATCGAAAATGTGAACACTCACTAGACGCTTTAGGTACTTGCCTCGGATGCTCCATAAAAAAGCAATAACAGTGCTGGCTAATTCGATTACGTCATGAAGTCGTTTTTCATAGGTGACCTACCTGGCATTTCACCTGAACATTCACTTTGTTCTCCAATTACCTTTGTTCCCGACTGCTCCAGTCTTTGAAGTTCGACGACAGTTGCTACTTCCAAACCATGCATAGTCCATTATCTAATCGTAAAATGTCTATTTTTACGAAAATGTAAACAGCGATTTCCTCCCGGAATGTCCCATTAACGTCAAAGCTGTTTGGCTTGTCAATATATACTTTCTGTTGAGTTTACAAATCTGTGTTACAATTTTTAGAGCGGTCGTCAAGGTGTACTCAAAATGTCGCATCAAAATATGAGTTCGTTTAACCAAATGTGTTTCTAAAAATAGCATCCATTAAGACTTGTCACAGTTTAATTACTTTTGAGCATTACAATCGATTAATTTTAATGTTTGGCGGAGAAGTACATTGGACGGATCAAATTTTTTTGTCCTGAAATACAGTTGTGCATTTGTTTCGCAGATAACAACAAAACGACCGCTTCATACGCGATTAGTTTCATTGTGAACACTGATGCGTTCCGTCAACAGTTCGATTTTAATACGAATGGTGCCGTGAAGTTACGGATGCGAATAGGAGTGGAGAAGAAAAGAGTAAAAAACATGCTACACTGTTCATTTGTTACAACTACTTAACTTGACCACACCAGTGGGCTCGGTTTTACGTTCGTTGACAATGAAATTCATTATGAACAACAAATAACGGTGGACTCGTTTTATATTCAGTACAATAGTACTGTAAAAAAACATTGTGGCTTGCTTGTGAAGTAAGTGAAAATCACTGAATTTTAGTGAATGATAACGCTTCATTGAACATACAAGAAGTCGGAAAGTGTAAATGAGTTGCGCGGGTTGGATGAAAACGGTACTGCATATATTGAAATACAACGATGTTATTATCCTTCGTTTGTCACCCCTAACCCTACCACTTTACTTTCGTCTGTTCGGGTGCATCAAGTATAAACTAGAATTTGCATCTAAACAGTAATATTAGGAATCAAAGTTGGTGAATTGTCTCAGTCATTTCGTACACTCTGATCAGTCAAGCAGCATGCACGCTAACACGACTTTTAAACCAAACAGAGTAGAGACAAAACAAATCAGGCTAAAACATCAATACCCTTGTGTTTGCCACCTATCTATCAGAATTCCTTTATAATGACGGCCATCTGATTGTGTACACAGAGCAATGGGAGGCTGTGGTGGATAATCAGCGTTTTAATGACCATCGATAAATTCAGTATTCTATTACACACATTGTAGCGAAAAGCCGTCCAATAAAGCACAATCTTTATTGTCCAGCAGACTAGTTCACATGCTACGCCCGCGCTCGCGTTTATGAGTCAGAATTCTAGTTCACAACATCCCCCCAGGTTTCCGCTCACACGCCCTGTGCATTTCTGCGTGGTGTATGTGGATGATCGGCGCCTTCTATCGGGGGGTTTTCGGCCTGCCAATCTTCGTCCGTTGGTCCGATTCCGTTGAGCGATGGCTCGTCCGGTCGCTCGTGTTGTCCACCATCTATTCACTGTGAGCTTTGACTATCCTCCACGACCGTGTTGAGATATTCCTACGAGTGTTGAAATAATCACGTCTCCTATTTGGTCGTCCATCCTAGTTTGCGAGCCATGTCTCGCCCGTTGGTGCGATCCGATCGAGCGATGACTCATCCGATTGCCCCTGTTGTCCGCCATCCGCTGGCTGTGGGTTTGTGGACGTGCCTCCCCCCACGCGTTGAGGCATTCCGCCGAGGGTTTGGATACTCGCCCCTCCGGCCTGACAAGCCATCACAACGTGTGTGTGCCACAAAACTGGATCACGGAGATCTTGCGCTCAGCAATCGACACGAAGCGTCACTAAATTTGAACGTGTAAGCAGACCGAAAATTTCGAAAATAACGCCCAACGATGATGATGTCGTAAGTCTTTATTTCTGTGTAGCTACCGCTACAAAAACCAAACATGAGGTTATAGGGTATCTTATAAAAGACACGCGATAGTGACTTTGATCGTCAAGTCTCTGAATGTTTACATTAATTCGTGGTGTACTTTCTAATTATGCTTTGAATTGTGGTGTCCATTGTAGCTTACCTGATTAACGGATAAAACTGCCCCCTCAACCACTGTAATAACTCACCGGCGAAATCGCACCAGTTTCACAGGACGGATTAAAAGGGGCAACTGTATGGTTGAACGAGGTAGAATGCGTGTCCCAATGTATTGGCTCAACCATTTTCACACGATTCGCGGCCTCCTCCAACACCTGAATGCGCGTGAACTGAAATTTCAAGGCAAAACGAATGATTGTGCCCTGACAAAGTTGTTGATATAATCCAAAAAAGGATTTCAAAATTTCACGACATACACACTGTATCCTTCAAAATAACAAACATCGGTGTCGCGCACAAACACAATCGTAAATCTGCAGTCAACTCCAGCCGATATTATTACACTTCTAGTTCATGTCTTCGACCTATTCTACATTGCTGTTACTTAACAAGGTTACCATACAAGACAAACACAATAACCATTTTGTAGTAAATGTAGCTACTCATGTCGGTCGAACACACATCACCACGTGACACAGTCACTTAACCAACCTTACTATCAACTAATGGGTATCAGTTTCTCGTTTCATATCTTCAAAACGGCTTTTAGGTTTGTCAAAACACTTAGCAGCGCACGTCAACTGATTTTTTTGTTTTAAACAGTCCAATATTTACCTGGTGCTGTGCAGAGCCAGTAAACCGTTCGACCATGGAGGGGTTCTGTTAGGAGGCCCATCTCCTAACGAGGCAGGCAGGACGCGTCACACCACATCGATCGGCCGGCCCAGCTCGGATGGTATGGTCATGGGTGGTGGTATGGTCCCACTCAGCCAATCAGATTGCAGGTGTGCGGTCGAACGCCTGTGCGCTATCTGAACAATGTTTCCTCTCGCCTTGCCTTCTGACGCTCTCTGTAACCTGATTTGTTCTGACCCCCTGACTGCCATATATGACTGTCTCCTTTGATTCACTTTGTGTCTGTCGGCCATCTATGATAATCGTTTTGTCCTATAAATTCAGAACTTCTGTGGCTTTAGTTTGTCTCGTCTCGACTCCCCCGCCCAATAAACAATGCAGCCGTGTCTTCTGATTTCTCGGCTTGGGCCAAGCGACTGAGCGCGTAACCAAGGTGACGATCCAATAGATTCGTAGTCCAGTAATTTTTGGCGGCGTCAATTACTGTGGCTCATTCTGGAGCTATGTTGTTACCCAAACCTTAGATAGTTTATATCCTACTGTCCTCAGTGTTCTTTGACATGACTAGTATAATTAAAATTGCTATCGTTTAACGCTCACAGCAGTTTGTCTTCTCAGCTGAACATTGTTCTTCGGTGATCCATTTCGGAAGAAATCTTACAATCACCGAACCTCTGATATCGTTCCATCATCGGTAATCCACCTAACCTACTTCCGATAGCCGAACAACCCATTTTGGGTTTGGAGCTGAACACTTGTGTAGTGAAGACGAGCGATCTTACTTTACTGCTCACACCACTACTTTTCAGTAAGTGGAACGAGAGCATGAATTTTCACATTGAAGTAGCCGCGGGAAAAATACAGGAAGAAAAATCAGAGTGCAGCATCGCATGAAATGGTTCTTGGTACATACAGGAATTGAGCATTAGCACATGTGGCCACCCTGACGTTCTGGGCCAAGTGCCGTGCGCAGATGAGTGTTTTTTGTTTGTTGTCATGTTGAAACGCATAACCCTTGTGCCAACCGTGTTCTTCGCTCACAAAACTAGCAATCTGCATGTATCACATACATTAGAGAAATATATCTGCAGACGAACAGTTCATTTCCCGTTTAGGTAGGTACCTAATCCAGCTGCTAGCAAACCAAACGCAAAAAGATGTTCCGCCTGATCTTTAGAGCTAGAGAAAACAAATCGTATGCATATGATCAAGTGATGGCAAAGAGCCGGGAGTGGCTTGCAACGTGTTTCACCATAATTTTTTATAACCTCAATTCTCACGATCCCCATCAAGGAGGATGGTAGACTGTCCCAAAGTGATGAGAAAAATGATTGACGAAATTAATTACGTTCTTCCCAAATTGATTTTGCTCCGCTTCCCTCTTCAAGGATGAGACTAGCAATCCCTCATTTCAGTTTATTAATAACAAGGCTGGTCACGTAGAAATAGACCGAATACACTCAACAATCTCTCGATTCCACCGAGCGGTAACTGTATAAACACGAGTGTTTGTGAGCTTGTACCAACTGGACATTCAAACCAATGAAGACCACAAAAGCACACAAACCGGCCACTCGATTTCTTTTTGTTTCAATATAAACCGATTAGTTACAGTTATTTTTGTTGTAATGTGACAAATTAAATTCTCCAGGACGCGTGCGTAATCATTTATCACCTAATGGTTACTGGCAGACAGCACGGACAAATCTACCCCTGAGTTATGTCAGTAGGTAGTCGTGTACTTTACCATCTGTCTCCTGGTCAACCATTTATGTAAGGCACGTGTCGTGCGTTTCTTTGTAAGCTCAGAGTTCAAAAAATCTGCCATATATTAACCTACTTTATAATGCAGGCACGTGATGTGTGTGGATGAATTACAGTCAGTTTGTTCCGCCACAGTACTTCTACTCCAACCCTTCATCACATCCGTGTAATTACTTTCAATTCTTCGCTTCCCTACGCATCCACATCATTTATTTTGACCGTAGCATATGTTCTATTGGACCTCGGTGGCTCATATGGATCCTGTTACCCGATCGCAGTGCGGAAACTTTAAGCCATGTAAATACTACTAATGACCAGTGGTCACCAACTGATAAATACCACACTATTATCAATCTCCCATGGCTCATAGTGCCATCCACTGATGGCGTGTAATGTAACAGGTTTACGCGTGTAAACGTGATCGAACTGCCAAATCCGGAGGTTCTAATGGATTCCAACCAGCATCAAGAACCATGTATCTTTATGTAGCCTGTGCTCCACCAGCCGCTAGCTATTAAATAACTGTTGAGCAATCCGCATAAACACAGGTCCCCAGAAACAATCACCAGTAGTTAGAGATTTATTGCACTCAACTCTTAACAGCCTTCTTACCTAGAATTTTAATATATCTTTCTTATTTGTATGCGTATGTTTTCACCTATGACTCTTCCCTCTTGAACTTTTGCTTTAAAGACAATGAATGGTCTTGCTGAAGAACTAGATATCACTTAAATGCATGGAAATCACAACCATATGTAACTGGCCAAAAGTGACCTGTCATTAAGCCATAAGAAAAAGCAAATCTTGGAAATACTTGTCAGACGTTTAAAACAGTTCGTTCCCTTCATAAATTTGAACAAACTTGTTAGGACATAAATAATGTTAGATACGAACATTTGTACTAACCCCTTAGGTTATTCACGTTATTGTAAATCTAATATTAATGCGTCAATAGGAAATGCTTGATTCTAACAGTGTTTGTGTTTAATCCGTTTTGTTCAAATTGATCAAATATTTGATATAGTATCCGTGGTCAGTATACATGAATGTCCAGTGTTTTCTACAGGCTTATATGACGTATGTGCTACAACTATTAGATGTTTTCTAATGGCTGAAAAACGGACATGGCTTGCAACGACAGGGTTTAGATGAAGAAAGCAATAATTCGGACGATATTGTCATCTAATCAGAGAGGAATGTAGTATTATTGTAATCCAAGAACGCGGATGACACAAGGGTTGTTTATTCGACAAAGCAACACGGGTTACGCGTTTAAACAAGACCAGAAACAAAACCACTCATTTGCACGCAGTAGTACAAGTAAGAAGACGCAAGGGATTTTGTGACAAGCGTAATTTTCTAGTGCTGTCGACCAGTTGAGAGGCATTGACAATCAAGCTGATACAGTGTTGAATTTATTAAAATCACTAGGTTTATTACTGTTTATGCTGATATGTCTTACATACAGAAAATGGCTGACAACGCCGAATGATCAATGCGGACAACTCCGTTAACAGAAGAACGACCGTGCTTTCCCAATAAGACTGCATTCGGCTTGGTTATAGTTTTTCACTGATAATTTGTTTCTCTTGGTATAAACTCAATAAGGATCATCAGCGAAAATTTTGTCCTCGAGAAACCCAAAACCATCGACTAATTGCGAGTCGGTGTGACTTAACACACTGTCGGCCGTCTACGAGTCTCAAAGATTATGGTATACGCGCTATTTTTTTCATGAATTCTACCGCTGAGGGCAGTACTGTTAACTGGTGAGTACGGTACAAGCTTGATAAACGAGAACCAAATGTCAGCTGTCACATGCAGTTCGTCTTTGCGAACTGACTTGATCAGATTCAGTACACTTGCATTGTAATTCTATCAGACCCGTAGGTTATCATAAACCGAATGTAGTTCAGACTATTACCACCGCAACGCCTGAGTTTGCTAACCAACATATCTTCATTCAAAGATATCGAGTTTGATGGAATGTACCAACGGAATATTACTCGACCATTTGTTTCTTGGAGCTGTTCACGAACGCAGTGATACTCTAATGCTGGGAAGTAGTCACTTGAAATTTTAACAAAATCGTTACATTACAATCCAACTCTAATCTGCCACTGAGATCAGGACAAAATAGACTACCGCATCTCGAAACAAAAGTAATTCTTGACCTGAAACAGTGGATAGCCCTCGGTATCAAAACAGAATTTTTCATTTGAGTTATGCTGGACTTTAAAAAGACCTGTAAGTAACAGAAGACCAAAAAATGTCCTTATTTTCATATGATACATCTACTTCTGTGCAAACTACTTTATTTTGTCGACTAACTTTGAAATTGGATCTTCTACCGTTCAAGTTTGATCAAAACAAGTTTCCTAAAAATCGGGTCACCAAGTGGAAACATAACACTTCAATTCTCAGGGTTTTGATCTGGTCTTAGAAATTTTTATAAGTAATGATGTATTTTTCGTTGTGGTTTGCAACCCTGTTAGCTTACCGGCAATTCCTCAGTCCAAGAAGTACCATATGGTGCAACCAGAACAAGGAACTCAGGAAGATTGTCAATTTTTTCATCAGAAGATCAAAATAGGATGCAGTCTTCGAACATATTTCCTTCTGGTAGCCTCAGTAAAATTACTTTTGCTCACTCCTGCTTGTCAATCGTATCTTGGGTATTATCTTTTATGTCGGAGCGCCTACCACCATATCCACTTAGTGGGCTTTGCGTAATGGGTACGCCACTCCTGTTAATGTACACTTTGCTTTGCAAATATTTCTTCTAGCATAGAGTTTTACTCATCTTTGAGTCACTGCCAATTACCATACTTCAGAGACCTTTACGTAGTGAGATGACAGAAATGACTCATTGGCGTATAGATCACACTTGTACAATGCATGGGTTAAGCTGATGGAAAGGATGGGGAGCTGGATTAGTCATTTAAAGATGTGGATGAAAATTTCCGGTAAACTTGCTAATATTTTCTAATAAGATTTGAAATTTGATCCATTTCGCACATTCCTTTCCCAAGAGCTGTCGTCAACACCGGGAGGAAAATTTCCACGTTTTTGGTTCTAGAACTAGTGAGAATCGTGGACATAGTGGGCGGAAAAACATAGAAGGTAGGCTAGTTTCCAGTGCTTCACTAGGAGGCTAAATACACTGTAGCAAAGTTAAGGCTTTGGGAGGTGTTTATTAGTGGTGTAAACAGAGAATGGGTAAGTTAATAATATGAGACAAATCAATATTGATCACTAATCAGGGCGCCAATTAAACAATGACTTTTCATGGTTTGCAAAGTGGTGTTTGATTAAAGAAGTCCCAGAGCCTGAATGAAACAACTCACAGCATACATGGATGGGTTATACAGGCGAGTTTCAGTGATTTCCGCTGTGGACAAGATCCTATACCTCGGGCAGTTTAACCTGGTAGACTGAACCTAATGCATTAGTTTTACTGTCAGGTTGCATATAATCCGGCCAGATCTGCTAACATGACAGTGTTGAGTGAATTTTTAACTGCTTTGCCGGGAACAATAGCTATACTCACGGACGTGATTAACCAAAATGTCCGGTAATGTGGCCAACGTAATTGATTCCACCGAAGGATTATACAAAAGAATGGGGCTGCAGGAGTACGCCCTTCATCTTTTGTAAGTTGGCACAAAACCTGTGTTGGGAACGAAGTCTTCACGCAGTTTAATGACATCAGGTGTTTTGTCAGTCGTAGTTAGCAACCTTTTCATGACGATTTCAGTTTGTTTGTCACTTTTAAAGAATAAACCGATGTACACGGGTGTCTTTGTTGCTAGATGCAACTTGTCTGCTTTATCTCAGTTTTGCACAATCCTGTCAATAGTTCATCGTGGATGGCCAATTTTACGAATATTCTAAGTATATTCCGTCAGCAACGGTACAGTCTCTTCAGGCAATTGCATCTACATCGTTCTCATTGTCAGTGAATCTCTGGAACGTTGCTGATGTGAATGTGGCCTATTTAGTTTGTGGTTGAATCATTGCAAACAAGTATGTTCATTGTACTCTGCTGTTCATTACTACACTTATAATTTTTGTAAAAAAAAGTGATTTTGAAAAACTTATCTGGACAAATTTTTATCCACATGGGTACCGAAGCCGTTACTCTTTTGGAATCAGTAGGGGCGGTTCCTCGTGACTTAACCCTGGGAGTGTGTAAGAATGGAGTTACGATTAATTTACGATCTGAAAAATAAGCCGAACGATTAGTGATTGTTATTTTGTGTCAGACAACTACTATGTTTATATGGAAACAGTATTATAAATCAAGTGAAAATGGAATGTTACTCGAACCCACTAAAATCCCACACACTTGATCATCTAATCGAAGCAGTCTTCGCAAATGGTCCAAGCGAATATTGATCGATCGACGGCGATGACGTTCGGCATTTATTTTCTGGAGGTAAATGGCGTGAAAGGATGAGGAAGCAAACATCGCGTTAGGGCTAGCCCAAGAGATACGTATGAAGTAAAAATGCATATATCAGAAATGTCTGCTCTTATGAAACTTCTCAGTTTGTGATTAGTGGATACATATTTGGCTAAACTCAACAATACATCCAATCAAGAAACAGACGACTGTGTTAAAATAAATGCATGCTGAACCATCTAGTTCAAACTGAGTTATTGTTAACATACATACTCAATCAGGGTCGAGTACCCTATGAATGCACAGTTTAAAATTTGATTCGATATAAGTGCATCACTTGTAAACCGATACCTTATGCAACAAAACTGATTGATGTGGTTTAAGGGAACCCAGTGAGCCTGCAAAGTGATGAGTGCAAGATATATGTGCAAATGCTAGGTTAACTAGGCTCATGCTGATAATTATGAAGACCGTCTGCATTTTTGCAGGCTTGCAGTGTATTGAATACTTCATTTTACCCAAGTTCTTAGCTCGAGGACTTACCTACGACTTTTGGTGGTGGTCAACCGTCTGTCACAAAAACAACTTGATCAGGTGACGGTATTCCAAACTGGTCCTGCTTTAATATCTACTGAGTTTTAACTGTTCCAAAAGTTGATAATCTACTTGTATTTTGTTATAAGTTATTTTGGAAATTATACTGATAAAACTGTCAAGGTTGTGGAATAGTGTTTTATTTTAATCCATTTAGGTGTTAATTTTGGGAAAAAGTGCAACAATACGTTTGTATAGTTCACGTTGAATATTTGTGTGGTGTATCAAGTGACTTAATGCTTCACATCTAATGCGATGAGAAAAGCGTACATGAACAAACAAAACTTGAAATGTTTGAAGGTGTAAACACACCGACTGATCAGTTTGCGTCCTCATTTGCTGGAGGTTAACCACTGAGCTTTTCTTTCAGTCATCAAAACCTGGTTGTTGGTCATCAGCAATTTATTCACGATGCTTCTTTCCTAAGCTAATCATCTTAGATGGAATTCACAATATTCTCGCTAAGAGATGATTTCGCCTATCGTAGATATATCCGTGAAATCAAGACAGTTTAAACCGTTTGTGCCACTGGCCACATAACACTGGCATTCATACTGCAGTAACCTATCCTGATAGACTCGTAGCTAGTAGCCATCAGTTCCAAACAACAGTAATATCAACACGACGTGGAGTCAGTCAAACCGATCTGACTCTTCATGGTGGTGACAACTGGGTGTTGAAGCTGTTCAGGCACTCAAGCAGTGTGTATCGAAACTTAAGGTAAACTCAAGTTTGTTCATTGTATCTGACTGGAGAAGATGTGGAATGTCTCAAATTCGACAGACACTGAATAAAGGATAGTGAAGACAGACATACAAAAAACCGAAACTCGCAGTTGAAGTAAACCCTTCATCGGATTACTGATGAATACTCGGGGATTTGGTTAATTTCAAGTTGAACATCACCCACAATTGATCGCAGCTGTCTTATCCTCATAGACTTTCCATTTGGCTCCTTTCGAAAAGAAGCACTAGACTCAAGTTCGCTCTCACTAGAGCTCATCAGTAGTGTATATCCTCGCCACTGTCTAGGAAGTTCTAATCGCGGGATTATCGATTGGAGTTAACAGACAGTAACTGTGTCTCCTATAGAAACGATCGGGCAACCTGGTCATTACTCACAGGAGGAAGTGGTTGAGCTTTCATGTGATGTTTATTCACAAACCAAAACTTTCACCACTTTCTAGTTTGGTTGGACTTTTCGGGTTGACTTAGTCTGTTCAAGATTCACATTGGTTGCCAAGAGCTCTTAGTCACTCGACGCATCGATATAGCATGACCCATTTGTAACAAATAGAGTAAATTATTTTGTATGAATTATGTAGAACCACATTATCTAGGTGGACACTCTCCACCTGGTGAACAATTTCCACAATCATTACCCCTATAAGTAAGTGGTATCAAATTTTTCTGCGTGCTGTCAACACAACACTAATTATTCCGGATTCCTTCTTGTTCGAACTTTTCAGATGAAATGAGTCCGGGCAATATGCAAACCACAGACTTACTTATTGCTCGTAGAAGTTCTAGTTCGTTTGATCACTGAACTCATAGACATTGTTTAAAATGGGAGTTTTCAGGTTAACCACTGCAACATCCTAAGAAATAACGACCATCAGCAGAAAAATCACGCACACCTACTAGCAAATTTCGCGTTCAGAGAAACTTTCTAATCGGCTCTATTCGAAAAAGACACCACGGTCGAGTTTCGCCGGCGTTAGAGTTCGTCAGTAATTCAAATTTTTCTACCGAACGGGATTGCAACTCTGGTTCACATTCACAGGTGGAATATTATGCTGCTGAACGTCGACGAGAACAAATCTAAAATCAAGTACTTCCTCACAAAGAGGGCTAACTGGAAGGTCTACATGAATACAAAATTTATACTCAGATATGATTAAGGTTCCGTGTATACCAACCAAATATCTCATTACTTATAAGGTTCATGGTTACCTCAACAATATAAACTGTACAGGATTGGAATGAGGGAAACCGCACACTACAATCAGTGGCCATATGACGCACGGTAAACGTTAGAATTTATGAATTTGCCAAGATCACATATAGTTCCAAAACGATTCCTGAATATACTTACGTCGTTAACAACATATGTTTCCAATCTATAATGTCAAGATAACAATTTTATGCGCTTAGATACCACATTTATGTCTTTAGCCCAGTGTTAGGTACGGCTGCACCACGGTATCCACCTAGTGATCGGGATTAGAAGAATCGCCATGGAACGGAATAGTAGAGAGCAGAAGCTGAGACTTGGCAATGGAGTTCCAGAGCTGTGTGAAAGCCTTCTAGTCGAGATGGGCAAGACAACGCCAGTAGACTAGAACATATTGAGATATGTAAAGTGGAAGATATAGCCGATAGACAGCGCACTTTCGTTTTCATGAAGAAAAATATTTTTCAGTGATGTTCCTGCTTCGTTGGCTGTTCGGGCTGTATCACGTCAGCTATCGCTGTAAGTCCTTTTAAGTGTGAGGGATTCAGTGCATTGTTTCTGCATTCGATCTCTGTTTTGCTGAACCGGTGCGATCCTCCTAGTTTGCATTGCTCGGTAAGCAAATTTCAATACCAAGGAGACCTTCGCAAAAAGTCTTCAACTGACATCAGAATGCAGGACGGCTGATCTTAGGACATACAAAACTGTTGCTGTTATTCAAGAATGCGGATGGCGCAAAGGTTGTTTATTCAACAAAGCAACACATGTGTTGTGTTTAATCAGGGCCAGAAACAAAATTACACATTTGCACGCGGCATTCGACCCCAGACCATCTCTGTTGCCGCAGACGCCAATGCTCAATTCCTTTAAGTAGCAGAGACCATTTCGGTCGATGCTGCGCTCCGATATTTCTCCCTGCATTTTTCCCGTAGCTTGTTCGATGTCAAAATATATGCTCTGGTTCTACTACTGAATAGCTGTAATGTGAGTAGTATATTACGATCGTCACCTGCAATACACTGTTACACAGGGACTTTAAGTGGGAAGTTGTGTGGCGTGGTGCTGTAGGTCATGTAAGTTTGCAAACAACACTAATCTCCAGAACATCTCGGTTATTTACTAAGCGGAATAGGAATTGTTCCCACAGAATATACCGTACTACTAATAACTATGACGGTTTACTACAAATTACTGCAGCAACGTTCATATTACATATTGAAGCTCTAATTATCGATCAGCTATACGAACACTGCATGAAGTGATAACATTTCTGAGAATTGTAGAGGAACACCAGCTCACATGTGCTTTGGGGAGTTGGAGGAGATAACTGTGAACTGTCTCATAGCGGTTTACTGGGAAACATTTCTTTGGATATTATCTAGCTTATCAGAGCGTGTTAAAGTAATCTTTGTAAAATGCAGCTGCCAGTTTTCCTTAGAAAGCTTACCATCGCCAATTTGGTTTGATTTACTTAACTAGGCTTTCAACAGAAATGAGGTTACTCACAGAAGTCCACCGAAATCGCGCGCCAGTTGCACGACATAATTCCTATCGTGAAAGGATATCAATCTTCTATTGATTAGCAGAAGTAAATGTCACTCCGTCATTTGGCAAGTTAAAGTAGGCTAACTAACAACTAGAGAACAGTAACACATAGAGTAGTCCTTCTTACTGCGACCTTTTTCTTAGTGGTCACTTCCATGCGACGGACATTCTCCAGGCTTCTGTGTCCTTCGACACTGAAAGTACTTCACGTTTCTTTCACAAAACGAGCAATTGGCCAAATGCCACCCAAAAAGTACCACAGAACTTCCGTCGACTGAATTGTGCACTCTGACAGGGAGAGTGTGTTCACCTACATACATTACACAGATGCCACATCATATTGGAGTACAAGGTAGCGACTGTCAGATGCATAATAACTTATTTATCCATATCACTTCTGGAACTGGATATCGCGTTTGTCTTGTCACGCTGACTATTGATCACATTAAATACTACTATCTTGACAGGGGTTTGCATCAAACTTCACAACGTAAGTTTCTAGTACTTCCGTTGTCATCTCTGTTATAGAAGAAGGGTAACTATTTGCCTAATAATTTCTACTTGCAAGAAAAGTTAACTAACGCTGAAACAAAGTATGTAATGTATCCGGTTAAACAAAGATGACACATCAATGGGGTCAATCAGCCATTCAATAAAGATAGAAAGATGAAGACTCGTTGATAACGCAGAATAAGAATGTCAAAATATCGGACTTTGGTGTTCACAAATGTTGATAACTTCATTTCAACTTTCTTGCCTAACGTTGTTAATGAAAATATACAAGTGGTTCCTCCTACGCAAAGGAGCAAATAAAAACACATTTCTAGTAGGCTGTTGAGAGAGAATCAACAATACTAGCGAATACTTATGGAGTGGTACATTTATGTGTCAATGGAGACTAATGACAGTTTGGGCAATGTTTTATACCGGACTTTTGATATCTCCCGGACCACCGGTTACAATCAGTCGATGGAGCTCCTGTTCGTAAAAGTCACACTGTCGAAGAGGAAACTGTCCATCTATTGTACCAAATGATTTTAACAAAATACGCGATTATTTTGGGCTACTTGTACATAAAGAGTAGCAAAGATTTGATATGCTACCCACCTAGCCCAGAATTCCCAATCACACTTGTCAGTTTTTCCCTACTCCGTGGGTATTCAGTATGGAAAACTGTCAGAGCACTACTTACAGTAAACTTAATCATACTAACACTTCGCACTATTAGCGTTCTTAGGTGCGTGTAACATGGCCAACGGTAATCAGTATGAGCATCATATTTGCGATGATTCGGTGACTTATAGATTATCGTTCAAGCTTTCAGTTCAGTTAGGAGGAAATTGCATGAAAAATGTTGACAGTAGGATAGATCTGTTTTCAATTTTATATAGTTCAAAGGTTGTGGAAAAGATATTCAACAAGTAGAAACCTTTTGGCAGACGATTACTGGACTGTCACTTGCGATTAGATAAAAACAATTGTAAAGTGAATGATTCAATTAAAACACCACACGGAGTTGATTACAGCTTTCTCGTTGAGGTAGACTTTTAGTCACTCGTTTACTAAAAAAAACCACCAGCCTTGAGTTAGGGTCTTCTTAGGGCTGTTCAGTAGTACGTACACTTTCTACGACAGGGATGTGATCCCGTGTTCACATGAGACGACCTCGTTAACCACTAAAGTGTTCACCTCACATTAGACATGTCCAGATGGTGTCAGAATATATATTGGTAAAGTCGTGCACACTAGTTGTTAACGCTCCATCGATTGTTACTATGATGATGAAAATCTCGCCGTTTTCCGAAAACGAGTGCGATCTACTGGACGAAGTGTACTTTTCTAATAAGCCTGTCGAGCAAAGCGTGTACGTGTGTTTCAACCAGCAGGAACACGTTCAATAATCACTGTAACCGAGGACAGGTTATGCAGTACATGACACAAGAACTCCATCGTCTACATTTATCTAGACCATGTTCACGTTCGTGGTTTTCATTCACCACCATTGGAATATACAGACATGTCAATAGTACCAATGAAGAACGATGGTACCTGCTGAACATATTTAAAATCAGCCACAAGAACAGCCATGCAACCGAAAAGTCATCACGTCGCGAAAATTGAGCGATATCAGGTCAGTTAAATCTATTACTACATCATTACAAAAATCCAGAAAGGTGTACCATCATTGGCTTAACATTGTTTATCTACCAGGTGATCTGTCAACATATTTTCTTCTTAAGAACGAATTAGTGGGCCATTCTTTAGATGGGGCTTCACAACGATTAGGAGCTGCACTTATTACAACACACTGCTCATCGTAGTAGTGAATAGTTTGTAGGCGTCATTCGATCTGCTTATGCGTAAGTGTTTACCGATCGGCAGGACATACAACTACTTTCGTAACCTTTTGATCACCAGGTATTTATACAGTCCGCCACTAATTATAAACCGAGCAAATGTTTCACAGAATAATTTTTCTACATTATGTCGGAGAGTGCGTATGAGTGCCATCTGATTGATTAAGGTTAATTACGATTCCCATTATTGAGGCTGTGTTCGAAACAATTATTTTTAACGAACTTGAGAACAAAGTGGGGAAACATAGGTAAAAAGTAGTAAAGCTATTTCGGTATGTGTTAATTTAAGGATGCATAGCATAATTTGCTTCCCCCTTTCGCGGAAGAACCTTGACAGAGTGTACTGGAATGTCCTGGAAAAAAATGAAACAAAAAGAACTGAACACTGATTGTTGTCTGTATGCCATAAAACATCTTGCAAACCTAACTTGGGACTGTGTATCGTAGAATGTTGGCCTAGTTGCTCAGCAGCCATATCGCCGAGTGTATCAATCCAGTATACGTGTTGACTTAAGATTGACCAGCTAAGCACAGGTATTCTTAAAAGCAGCAGCAACATTATTGTGATTTTTATATTATATCCTAGGATATTGGCTCGCTGGAATGTTATGTTTCCCACACACCTGTGGCGGCGAAAAAGTGTGTACAACTTACTACAGAGTTGATATAAAGATTGGCAAATTTATTAACAATCCGGAATGACTATTTCATTTAAACCTGTCTCTGAACGTTCTTGTCAGACAATTACTCTTGTCAAAGCACACTTTATCTTATTAGGAGTCACGCCACTGTCGAGCCCTGGTTATGACATCCCCCACGGTTATGGCTAAATGGTAATGTTATATGAGATGACTTCATGAGAGTGGTCGTCATCAACTGAGGGGAAATCTACTGAACATGGGTTCCACAGGTTTTAACCACGAGGTTTGCAAACCTTCCATCTGTGCTTATCAGACTAAGAGTTAAAATATTTGATTTTTTTTATCCCCATAAAATAGGTAAGACATAGATTCACTTGACACATTTTGTCGCACTAAACCTTGTGTGCCGTTGTGAAGTATGTAGTCAGTGCTGGTCATCCATACTTTGAGTGAGTGTTTTACCCTGTCTCATATGTGAGGATAACTTATTTGTGGTGATCCACCTTCTAAGCTGCGTTCGTATGGGGGTGTGTTCATGTTTTGTACAAACGATTCCTCTAACAGTGTAATTAGGCTGGGTGATTGGCACATTCTGATAATTTTTGACGCTTATAATGAAGTGAGGGTACTTATGTAGGTGGTGGTAATACGAAAGTCTGGCATGTTAGCTTTTATTAGACCAAAGTTTGGCTGATCAGAAGTATTGTTAGCAAAGAGGTGGCGCCAATCAAGCAATAACGTTGTTACCGATGTTTGATGTTATTAACAGCTGAAAGCAACAGGATGAGCAGGGTTGGAAATGGTCTGCTCACTATAGTTCACACCTTCCAACCGAAATGCCTCCGAGGAGGGGGTAACGATCCACTTTAGCAGAAGCTGATTAAGTTCACAATTAAGGGAAATGAGTTTGTCATTCAGCTGAAGACTACCGCACAGAGCTCATTGTATTGCTTTTGTGCAGAAATTGTGCATGAGTTCCAAAGTTTGTGTAATGCTTCACTCGGTGACTAATTGAGGTAGTATACCAGAAGAAATCGGTGGGGCTTACACACAGTAGTGTCACATGAATGTTAGGTTCCCCCTGTGCTTTGATCAGCTGCCTTGATAAAGCTTTGAGCAGATGGTAAGGAAATACCTAACGTCAAATTTTAGTTAACTAATTCGCTGAAGGAAGTTGTATAATTAAAAGTGCATGAAACGTCTTTCTCGAATCACTATGGGACATCGCACTAGTTTTAAAATGAGTGGTTACGCGAACGGAGAATAGTTTGTGTTGTGAGTCATCTCGATTCATTCGCACTGATCTTTTTTCAGCTTACTTCTGTCGTCCATTTGGAACGAGTCAAATATGGTCACATGAGCATTTAATGTTGCACCGTCCTAGAGTATAAAGAGAACGAAAAAAGTTAACTATGTGGACACAGAGGTCACAAACTGTTCAGAGGTACTGTTTATGAACCTACCGGCCTAGTTTATTGTGTCATCGATACCGAGCAGACTGTGTACCGATACATGACTGGAGCATAAATAGTGGGCTTTCCTAGTTTGTTTTGAACGGGCATGTTAATTACGTCATTAACTTCCGGCGACCTCATGAACGACTGCTTTTGTTGGCAACATCTGCTCAAAGCGGAGGGCCAATACATGACAGATGTTCCATGTCCAACTGTGTGGAGTGGAGGTAGCTTTTAAATGTCAAAAATGTGCATCGCCATGTCTCGTTGAGCGTATTAAACCACGCTGAGCTTGCCTTATGTTGGGTTATACCAACCGTTCCGTCGGCCGAACTGCATTTGCGGCTAAGGGGTTAGATTGTCCTGATAATGAATGCTGTACAGCCCATGGCAGAATTGCATTGGCTAACGATGTGTCTTTTTGATACGATCCAGAGGGACGGACTGTTTGGTCAGCATTGGATCCACGTGTTGATTGCATGCATGCACTGTGGACAGAGCTAACCACACCCACGGTAGTTTTGAAGTGCCTGTAACAATCATTTTTGGTACTCTGTAGGTTAAGTCGTGGATATGACGCGACAGTCATATCTTAAAAGTTCAGCTGCATTGATACTTTTTTCGGGTGTATCTGTCAGCTTGTTATTCCAACAGATTATCATTTGTGATGATGACATTTTGGCAGGCCAAGCGTTTCCCATGTGGTTCCATCTTTAAGAATCCTGAAGGTCCAAAATATTCTGTTTGTTGAGTAACTCATAGACCGGAATGCAGGACTGAACACATTTCCCTCAACTGTGGCTTGCGCACCAAGTTTAATCTAGGGAGTGTGACGATTACATTTAAGAAGTTACAATCTCTGTTACCACTGTCATATTTGACAACACAGTCGACGAAGAACATTACGTAGGCAAGACGCTCGCAGTCTCTATGTATAACTGGTGCACCCGCATGATGCGTCATTGACCTTCTCACACACATTGTGTGCGTGTCTATCAATTGATAGATAATCATTTGGAGTGACCATCTTATGGACCATGAGAACTGATCGTAAACATGTCCCTTGCTCACACAGTGCATAATGTCTTACGTTCGACTGACTGCTGTGTACCTAACCATGTAGTTTTTACGGCAATAAACCGTTCTATCACTCTATTATCATTCTGTTAAGCGGCAAACGTAAGAATAATCATGTTTGGTTTTAGTGAGGCTAACATCAAGAATCTCGGGATGAGTTGGTAGGAATGGTTCACATTGATATCTTACATAAAAGGTTGACAGCATTGAGTTAGTTCGCAATGAACTTCAGTTGTCTGAGGGAAGTACTAACCTGGACTTTCAAAATTATGAACACATTTTATCACTCATTAGTCGACATTCATTCAATAATAATGAAATTGAATTTGGGGTTGACAGGTTACCGTATCGACAGAACTTCTCATTTATAGTTTGTCAAGCGCACTGCCCAACTATGTGGTTCCATTTAGCTAGACTGTTCAACGCCCTACTGGACTGGCAAATGCATTAGAGACAACCAAGGCTAAATGCCTTATGACCACCTCTTTAGGGCAGTTCCACAGGTCACCACATGCTACTCAGTTTGAGTGTTTTATTGTTTTGCTGCTTGTCTGGGTTTGTCGACTGCTTTAGTAGATTGTTTCAACGTGTTATCATGCCGCATAACAGTACCTTCCCTCTTATTCACCTGTCTTGCTTTAGGACCTTTTTTCAAACATATCTATGGCCGTTTTAACAAATTTTATTATCGAGTCAGCATGGAGACAGAACACAGGCGTTTGATCATTCTCTCCCCTGAAGAAATTTATAAACCTATCAAGGAGCAAGATATAATCATAGAATTTGTTCTAAACAGCCAAATTGTGCTTTACAACCAAGTGTAACTCGTAATTTTTCAAATCTGTTTTCACATTTCGGTCTACATTACGCGACAAAAAAGCCGTTGGATTTACCAGTCGACCAACTCCTAGACCTGTCACCTTACTTAATACGTCTCATCAAAATTCAGCTTACTGACTGGGTTTCCAACCGAGCAACAATGATCATGGAACTTTTAGTACGTCAATTGGACACATGACCACATATCACCATTGTAGGTTTGTGTGCGAAAAATACTGCACATGAAGATAAAACCAAATATATTGTGCTCACTTGTTACTAAAGCCTCTTTAAACCACACTGCCGTCTGCTTAATAATCTGAAACTTCTCGGAGTACAATGGTGGGGTCTAGGTCTGGTATTGACAAGGTTGCATTAACGAGAAATGGACTCAACAAACTAGGGCAACTAGTGGAAAACCCCTTTTAACATGTGGGTTCAATATATTGTAGAGAACGGAATGCGCCCGAACTAGGTCGAATCTCATCAACTACGTGGCTTAACGAGAAACAATAATCACAAACGTTTCTATGGGTGGGACGAGTTGGAGTATTGACGACAAACACAGGTGGTCTTCGTCAACCTAGACCAGAGCGATCTGGCTAAGCCAGGCACCAACTGTGCCGTGCTTCATGAAGAGCACTTCATAGACAACTTTCTTTTGTACGATCATTCTGTATGCTCACGAAATCACTTGACGCAATTTATCACTTTCCTGTCGGTCACCCTATTTTCCTTGGAAACAATAAACTAATGGACTCGCTCTTTTACCTCCCTTCAAAGACATATTTAAGTAACAGAAGGCGTTGACAGTTTCTTACGATCTGCGACAGCCAATTAGATGTATTGACCATTGCGATCAAGCGTAGTGTTCCTCTTAGTAAATTTCATACCTACTGCAAATTCCTAATAAACATTGTAAACCTTCACTGACCGCTTCGAGCACATTCGTACAAATATGTCTTCTGTAGCTGTGCCGATTGAATCCGATGGACATCCATTCATTGTTTATCAATGTACGTTTGAATAGGACTATTGGTTTGTAGTTTATTCAACCACAGTGATTAATCTTCATCTCTGGCTGCTCGCGGAGTTGTTAAGTCAAGTGGTTTTGCTCTGCCCACAACCTTAATTCCTACTTCGAATGAAAGTCGTAAAAGTAATTTAGGGACCTCTCAATGGTCAGTTTTGCCAGTCTCTAGTCAATTGTTACTTCCATGGCTGTGGCAGGAAAGAAGGCGAAAACACAGCATAAACGGTAGGCAAATGATATTTCACTTTTCGAGGTCAGCATAAGAACCTCACGGCAATATGATTGATGTTATATGTCCAGAAATCGATCCCACAGGTCACCTGTTCGCGGTGAGGTTGACCAAGTAATTTTGATAATCTAACTCGTTTGTCCCGTTAATAAAACAGTTTGTTTAATAATATGTAGTTAATGGGGCAAAACCAAAACTCAACAACCCGCAGTTGGTGTCTACTTGGTATGCCAGTAAAACATAAACGTGGCTCACTGTTTCCATATACTTCCACTATGCTGCTTAAGTCAGGTGACTTGTGATGTCATATTATCTCCTGGGCTTCCCTCCATTCATCCGAACAAATTGCTTGCTATTTGTTTCGATTCCACTATACAATTGATTACAGCTGGATGTTTACGCACACACACACACACACACACAACTGTTCGCTTTCAGACAGTGGTTTCATACGATGACTCCCCTCGTTCTTTTAACCATTCTCCCACATGTTTTCAGCTGTTGTCTATCTCTTCTAAAAAAGTAATCGTTATTGCGATGCATCTGCACAAAGTGACTGACATTCTATTAAATAACTAAACCAATAGTAAGTGTCCGTCAACTTTCTGGCGATCATTTCTTCTCAGGAATTCAGCTGGCTATTTTATGGAGCGGTAGGGTTGAGGACGCAATAAGTCCTTTTTACCTGCTATGAACTTGAGAGCTTCATGAATGCCTTAGACTGTATGTGCTGCCTGTTAATCGGCTGCTTTCTTTTTAGGGGTGAGTTCTGTACCTCTTACGGTTCGCATTAAAACTGCAACAAAAACTGAGGAAGTACATTTCAGAGTGGGCTAGTGTTTTCCGTGAAATATCGATCAGATCTATCATTCTAGTGCGCATCTTTTCTAATTAAACTAATTGCTGTTGGAGTATTCAGTTTGGTTGATATATTACTTTCAATCAAAACGATAAAGCACACATTGTGTAGTCCATAAAAATGCTCCTGTAACAACTCAGTCATCCCGTACATTGTCCGTTTAGGTTTACCTGGGAACAACTTCCTTGGTTGACCTTTTAGCCCATTCTCCGTAACATTGATTTCCCTTTAGTCAATTAACCAGGAAAGCCAAAAGGTTTGAGCTGTGGAATATCAACAAGTTATCAGTTTTATCAAACCATATCATAGTTCACAATTCTACTACCCCAACGGATGTCCACTCTTCGAATGTATAATGTGCTTTTGACTTGATTTATCGAAATCAAAATCTTGAAAGTTAAAACAGTAGAACGAATGAATTCTGCCTACGTTAGTTTGAATTCATTTGATGCTAATAGTTTACAAACGTTGATTTTTATTTTCTGAATTCATCATTACAAACCTATAGTAGTAAATACTGTTCTACTCGAAGCACATGCACCTAAATGATATAAGCGTAAAAACATCACAAACACTCACCCTTTGTCTTCTATGCTCATTGGGATCCATGACTATTCCAAACCGCGTTAATCTAGTTCACCAGACGGCCACGTGAAAACTTTGTTGAATGAAAAGTCAAAGGGAAACCACGTTTTGGTTTACATATCACTGTAAGCTGATCCCATGACATGGATTGTTTCACAGTTGTCAAACTTAATCGCACTATGTGCAATGATGTGGCTCGGTACAGGTATGGAAGTATGCCACTTCCAACATACACACACACACGCCAAGGTGTGCATGTTTAGCATCCCCTTCGTTCTGTTTTGTTTTTCGTTCCTTTCTTTTGACTTCCCCTTTGGAGGATGACACCGAAGGGGCCATCTTAACCGCCCACGAGTCGGTCACAGTATAAACGCTTTTATCACCTCATCTGTATGGCAGGCAAAAACCATTTCATCTTTCATGCCTCAAAGCATTTTCGGATTAAAACCATGACCAATCAAGCATAAGCTTCTCTCACTTCAGCAACTCTCACTAAGACCTGTGCCTGTGCTTCGGATGGCTGTTGTTCTCATCCCAATTCATACTCCTCACCTGTCAAAAACTAGGTGTCATTTTCGTCTCTGCGGTGTTTAATTTGTTGACGGAGAAGTGGTCAAGGAGACAGGAACAACTGTCATGATTGATTTGACGTGTTCCGTTGACCTCTCGTGGTATGGAGCTCTGGATACTCAAACCGTAGACGTTACGGCGTACAGTTTCTATCCCAGCGTGATTGTCATAGACACTGACTGGAAATCGAATCTCATCAACCGTTGCCGCTAAAAATAGAGACTAAAATTCACTCTCCATTTTGTTATCGGGTCTTACACTGCAGTTGCTCTTCGTTTAAGACGCTGGGCATAACTAGTCTACGAGACGAGATAAGACCAGTCTTCCAGTTGTTAATCCCACCATTTTTAAACTTAACGAAATTCATTGATCCGAACTCTCAGCCATGATCAGTTATCTCAGTATGAAGTCGATGCATATTGTGTTGACTTCATCGTTCTCAATATGAAAACCAAATCGCTACAGTGTCAGTCGGACAATCAATAGGTTGAGCTGTCGTGAAGTATGACCTCGGAGTATGGTTAACTTTCTTGCGGGTACACAATAAAGGCGAATGTGTTTCCTAATGAGTCACAATGGGATAAAGTTAGTAACACAATGACTAAGTCGTTGACTTGACTTGGTTCCGGAAACCTAATTAATGTTATGGCTGTCATTGTTGAACAGTTGCACTTAGCTGGAAGCTATTCATGAAGGTTCAGTCTATTTTGGAGCATCAAATCCAGTGAAACATAAAACTAGACATGTATTGGAGTGTACAAAAAACAAGACTAGCACAGTATTTTTACAGGTCCAGATACCGATTCTGCACCTCGAAATTCATAAACGTTGCTAGAACACCGAGTCTTCCTAATTAGCCAAAACAGGCAATTAAAAGACGTAGATTGTGAAATAACTCAACGAAAATAAATTTGGGACGAATTCTGTTACAGTGCTTGTTTACGTAATCTTTGCCTGAATAAACCCCAATTCGCTGCTGGTATTTTGCATACACAGGTGTTGATAACCACTCTGGTTGACCTTGGAGAGTACAGTTTTTGTTTAAGACCACATATTGAACAAAACTACAAGATCAATATAACGACAAGTCACTGACAGGTGTCTTGAGATTAAGAACCACATGCACATCCACGATTGTGTGCGTTGTTTCAAGATGTTTTCTGGGCCCGCTGAATCCTTCTGGACCACATTCGACAATCACTTCATCGATATTTTTAGCAGAGCCTCCAAAATTAATTTCTGGAGTGAAACATAAATTTGTGCATACAATAGAATATATACTGCTTAGATGTACGAAAAGAAGTAAGCAACGCTTTGATGCAATTGACCCTTTTCATCAGTAGATTATGACTGTTAACTCACACTCTATTTCGCTATAGCTAAAGAAAATCTGAATTTGAATCCAGGTATCCCTTGTGAAACATATTGGTGGATCGACGTCGAAACTAATCATCATAACAAGTCATCGTCCTTGTAGTACACATGGTTGTTTATCCGTGAGACGGGCTTGTTGACAGCCATTCTACTGGCCTTACACTGATGTGATCACATTATTACATTCAAAGCTCGTTCCCAGGAAATCGTAAGGATTAATATGTTAGACAGGGTATCGGAACTGAAGTTTCGAATTAAGGCTGTCTTGTTACTAGCTCATTCTCTGTTCTATCATATCGTCAATCCTGTGACACATTTCTCGAGACGGAAATGTACGCAGGTGCAACATGTGGCAAATCACACTGCTGTTTTGCTTACCGATGTGCACAAAACATCTCTGTGGTTCGATCGCGGAAGTCAACAACACTTCTGTTCGCTTACTTGTTGCCATCTATGTTCCCGCTGTAACCAGCTAGTAAATGAAGTTCGTAGTGCTTCTGTAAAGGTTTTGTCACTTAGATTGTAAAATCTTGTTTACATTGTGGCTATTATCAGTCTTTACGAAGGCTCCTGAACTGGTCCATATGAAACCGTATGAATCTTCCTATCATTTCTTATTACGAACTGTTCCGAAAATGTATATAAACCACACATTACGATAAAATTGTTTAGTCGAGTTTACACGCATCGATCTCAACAAGCTATTCTTCCATTCTTGAGGGAACTGTAGTAACATAAACGATATATTGACTGAATGTTATTAGTCGGGGAACCAGGAAATGTGGAAACTTGTGTTTAGCTCTTCGCATAAGTCTCTCAGTAATCACTGAACACAGAGAACGGTAGAAGTTCATCAAAAAAATCTCTACTAAACATTTAAGATAACTAGAGCTAGAAGAGTATATGCAAATTTCAAGCTTTCATTCTCACACGTGAAAGAATATGAAACAAACTACAATCTGACTAACATCCACGAAACCAGACGTAATCTGGTTAAACGTTGGACAGTTTTATGTAGATTGGTACGGTGGTTTGCGTTAATGTGGTGGATTATCAAACCGGAGGCACGAGTATTCCAACTCTCAGCGGAATATCTCAATACATCGACAAGGCACGCCCAAAAACCTACAGCGAGCGGATCGGAGACAGCATGGGCGACCGGATGAGTCATCGCTCAACCGGATCGGAGCAACGGGCGAGAAATGGCAGGCAAAATAAAATGGACGATCAGATCAGAGATGCGATTATTCCAACACCCACCGGAATATCTCAACAAGGTGGTGGAATACGGTGAAATCCCACAGCGGATAGATGGCGGACAACACGAGCCATCGCTCAACGAGATCTGAACAACGGACGAGGAATAGCAGGCGGGAAACCCCCCGATAGAAAGCGTCGGTCACAAACACGTAGACCAGGCAGAAGTGAACAGGACGTGCGAGCGGAAACCAGGGTGTGTGTGTGTTGTGGACTGGGGTTCAGATTCGGAATCGCAAGGGCGCGCGTAGCATGGTAACAAGCGAGTTGGACAATAAAGATTGTTGATGAGTAGTCGGAGATTTGGTTAATTTCAAATTGAACATCACTCACAATTGATCGCAGCTGTCGCATTCCCATAGATTTTCCAGTCGACCCCTTTCGAACAGCAGAAGCACTAGACTCGAGTTTCGCTCTCATTAGAGCTCGTCAGTAGTGCATATCATCGCCACTGCCAGGACTTGAACCACGTACAAGCTGTTCATGAGCAAGCAACCGTGTTAACCACTGCGCCATTGACCTCACGTTAGGCACGACCGAATTATCATATGTGAACGCTCAACCACTTTCGCTTGTGAGTAATGATCAGGTTGTCCGGTCGCCTCGAGAGAAGACACAGTTACAGTTAG
>LUCH01007102.1:10349-20577 GCA_013368495.1 Paragonimus heterotremus
CAAGGCTTCATGGTGTCTATCAATTACTGGTCCTTTTTAACACATGAGACTATGTCGATATTGAAAGTGCAAGTTAACCAGCTCAGCCTTCAACTGTTCTTTTGCCTTCTTTGAGGTGGCCACTAGTTGACTAATTCAACAATATAAAATCTCAAGTTGAAGTTCCACTCCTAATCGATCATAATGATGACGTGGAATACAAAATTTTGATCCTAAAGATGGAACCTCTATTTTCGTATTATTCAGAATGATATATTGAAGGTTATAGACATATATTTCGGATAAGTTCGGAAATTTCGTTGCAGACGATCTAATCTGGGGAGGTTGTCCCTTAAAGTAGCTGCTTAAACGATAAGTCCCTGTGTCACTGAATACATTGTTGGCGAATGCGGTGTTTGTGATTTGAGGAAGCCACGCAGAGGTTTGAGACAGGTGCGCTTAGGTGAACATTTGGGAATTTCGTCTCTTCCCTTGTCTCAGATTGTTCCTACAGATTGTTAAGACAAGATCTGGTTCAACATTTTTTAACGGTGTCCTGAATTTTGAGATCGACCGATGTGTTTTCAAGTCTGTACTCGGAGAGACATACATGTCTTTGGTTTAGTCATGAACCTCTTTGAGTCGTAGACGTTCGGGTGTATGTATTGCAGATGAAGCCTAGAGCTCCAACAAGGGACGGTGGTTGTATTGGTGAAATTCTTTTGGTGGGCTGCATGGCTTACACCTTCCACTCACTCATGACATGCAGTCAATACGACATACGCTTTTAACGTATACGACTGATGTCATACAAATAATGAATCCCTACGTCCACCTCCTTCTGTTGCGTATTTGGTGTTCACTTTGAATAACAACGTGAATATGTTACTCCATGTTAGTGACGTTCACATCAAAGTCCATAGGGCAGACTGGATATAAAGTTGTTAACATATGCAAACAACTTTAGCCCAATTATGTATGAAATAAGTGGAGCGGGGCACAAAGTCAGGTGAATGGTTGCGTACTGCCACGAGAGTGTGGAAATAAACTGAATTCACATTGTAAAAGCGAGTGATGAAGATTTTCAACAACAACAACTGCATAAAAACAAGTATCGAATGTCACATTTTGCCGACATTTTCAGACTGCTCAAGGTAGTTTCTTTTAGCAGCACGGTTACCACTAGTGAATACTTTCTTTCTTACACCATGATAATTACACAAACGTCGTTGTCAGTGGTGTACATATTGGTGGTGTCCGCTACGGATTGGTCTGTTACAGTGACCGAATCCAAAGTACATAGGCACATATCAGTCACCAGAGGTGGCTTGTGCAGAACAGCTGGAGGTTTCACTCACATACCAGTTATACAATTTAAACCCGAAGGAGTGAGGCTAAGAGGAGTGTGAGCAGATAAATTCGCAGTCTTGCCGGTCATTGCTAATTAACCAGATGAAGGATTATTGTGAAGGTGAAATTCCAATCTCTCAGAAATAAAAGAAACTGAAGTGAAATCTTGACTGAGGAGAGAGACAACAAAAATATAGGGTAAGAAGCAGTTTGTCACAGAAATTCATATTGTTGCGCTCCAGACATGATGCAGAAAATACAGTTGTGCCAAATGCCCAAAGTAATTTTCATCATGCAATGCACGAATACAATTGAATGGAAGAAATGGCAGGAGGCCAACGTGACCCAGGTTTCTGAAAAGCATGGCGGGTTATCCGCTAGAAGACGAAGATCATTGGATGATAATTCACTGACCTAACAAACTCACGTCAAACGTGCTTGTGTTCTCCACGTTGATGGTGTGCTATGCGTACAATGGTTACCTCATATTCCGAGACGGCCAGCCGATTGACAATTGCATTTATCATAACGCCATAAAATCATGTAGCCACAGACTAATTAACCTACGATTCATATGCGCATGGCGCTTGAATTTACATCTGAACGACCGTCGCTCAGTGGATCTTCGGGTGCCGTCTGGATTGTATTCCTTGGGTTAAGTTCTCACAATATCTAAAATCGATAATACCGCGCGAAGGGATTTACTTAGATAACATCCTGGTAACGCAGCTTCTCACCGCTACGAGTTCACTTAACTGACTTCGGTTGCCTGTGCAGAATGTGCTTCAAAATCCGAAATATGGGAAAATTTTCTAAACGGCGACGTTTGACGGATACAGTATATAGAGATGTTGAACACTGTTAGTATTTGTGAGTTGGCTTTTTGAAGAGTTTATGGATTAGATGTGGTTTTGGTGTATTAGGGTTCTGCAGTCGAAATTCTGGGAGACAGATCAGTAACTCCACAGAAGTGCCAGCGTTGACTGGACTTCTAGCTGTGTAGGTTAGGTGAGATAGTACGAGGTCAGTTTGGAATCACGGATCTCACTAATAACACACGTAACAGAGACTGATCAGTGGTATTTTTCATGTGTTATCTTTGGACCAAAGAATTTTTTTGAAGTGTTAGACGTGCGATAGGATCAGTTACGTTGAAACGGTTAATGATTATACATATTGGCGATATGTGTTGAACCTACAACAGCCTAACAATAATTTTGTTGATGAATAATGGAATTGCACCACTTTAATACATTGGCGTTAATCACAATGTCAGAAAACTAACAGAACAAATTTTTTGAAAACAAACGATAGATTTAACAGTAGTGTGGATTTTGTGAGGTTACAGAACAAACCAGTGGTTACTGAATTTGGAGTAGCCTGTCACATCTTTTCAACAAAGCCTGGTCACTTCCTTGCAGTGTAAACATTATTGGCGTTTGCATCCCTAGGGAAAACAATTAACTATCACGGGGAATTCATTTTACCGTATTAACGTTTGTATTATTGCAACCGGAAGACGTTGCACAACATGGGCAATCAATCACATGTTAACCGTGTACACTTTCTGTACTTCTAGATATTATAGTCAAGTATTGTACGAAACTTGATGTTTGTTCTCTGTTACAATATGAGACTTCCAGCTGCCTCAATGGGAGGAGTTACAGACAACACAGAAGTTGGTCACCCTGGCCAGATTTTCAAGTTGTTCCTTCAACCTCTTGATACACTGCGTCTACAGCCAACCTGGTTTTTACCTCTCATTCGTATGGTTGATTGCACTGTTTACAGGGTACCAATGTGTTCCGTCTTTTGACGTTTGGCCACATGTATAAGATGAGAAGAACCTCAACGGTTTCTATACGAGCAACCACTCATCGATATATTAGAAACAGATCTGTATGTGTAGTCGCGTGAGTGGGGATTTGTTTTGACAAAGTTTACCGAAACATCAGAAATATTTTTAAAAAAATCGTTTTTCTGGAGCCTACTGTGCTGCTCAAATTTTGAAAATGCTAGTTATCATCACGTGGTGCACAGTATAGTCACCCTCATCAAAACCAGCTTCGGTTCAGATGGTCTAAAAGATCTCAATATGATTGGTTATATTACTCAAATTTCACATCCAATCTGACACTTCATTTCTCGCCAGAAACCTACTTGAATATAACTCATTTCATGTCCAAGTACACAATAGATGAACTTAATTATTGAATAAGGCAGTGGAGCTTTCAGCTTTAGATAAGCAACACAACCCACAAGACACAAATTCAGGGTGTTGGCTGACAGCACTTTGTTGTATATTAACGACAGTTGATTTCTGTTTTGCCAGTCGAGCGCATGCGGTTCAAAGCAATACCACATCAACAACCATCATACAATATGTACTTCTGAAATTGTCAAAGGTAGGTCCATCAAAATCTTATGTGTAGGCTCCCTCTTGCACATTGTCTGTCTTTCCACTTCATATTCATCAAAGTCTGCCACTCCTCGTTACGTGATGTCTTAAGTTTCGATCCACTTTTCATTGTGATTGAACGATATCTTATAGGGATGTCTCCAAATGTTGTCCAGCAGTTGCTGGTGTCAACCGACTGAGAAGAGACTGCGTATAAGGGGTCAGAGCAGTTGACCGCAAAACTGCATAAGAACAGAAGAAACACATATATTGTGATATGTTAGCATTCGGTTTATCTTCATCAGTTGCAGACGGAAAACATGCCAGTTGTATACATCATATTCGATGACGCTAGGTTTCGAGCACTCGGTTCACCAAATTGAAGCTGGTGCGTAATCAATTGTTTCAGCCATGTCAGGATATATCTAGTCACGCTCTGTGATAGTTTTCGATTTGTTCTGCTTATACAAACGTTACCGCAACTGCAAGTGAACTGATACACAAAGTGGGAAACAGAAAATTTCGACATACTACTTTCGCGATTGCAGAGAACTTGACCTCTGACGATTTGAACTAAGTGCAACTGTGCCAACGCACAAATTCGAGTTAGAGGAGACTTTAGTTTGCACATGACATCGATTGTTATATAGCCACCTTCAAGTGACAAGAGTGGGGAAACATCCTTCTTTGACACTTTTTGGGTTTGTGACTGATGACAGTAAACGTCATGTTAACTTGGCGTAACATGTCTTCTTTCTGTTCAAACCATGTCAATTCAATGTCAAGACATATTTGTTAGGTGGGCCTGCGGTTGAGTATATTTGCCAGCAGCCGAGTCGGGAAGTACCAGGTAAATATATAAACTAAGCCCCGTTAACTTATTATCATGGACCCAACCTGACGCGACATGCGTTACTTGAAGAATTCGACGAAATATGACAGTTATTGATTGGACTACTAATGAACTATATCAATAGGATGAAATAAGTGCGAATTTTATTTGCATGGCATGTGTTCCACACATGTTGGAAATATGGAAATGCGCGTTGTGCTAGTGAGTATTTTTGCATTTGTTCGTAGTTCAATATCCAGTATGTCCTTTTGATCATCGATGGCTAACCCGTGAGTGCGAAACTGCTTTTGAACACAGCAATTATTGGCACAACTACCCCCATAAATTCGACAATTCAAAATGAAGTATTCTTGATGGAGTTCTAGAACAACACTAAAGTGTTTGCAGAAAATATTGACAGAGAAACCAAAAACTAGCGAACAGTATGAGAAATTATAGTTGATGACGGTGCCGGAATAATGCGATGAGTCCTGATGAAAATGAACTGGACTACTAGCTGAGGTTTTAACACAAACATGCTTACTCATAATGTTATTCTAGACGAATATCTGAGTAGAGCATGCTGTGGATTGAACTTACCGTAGATCACACTACCGCAGGATAACTGTTGTCACATGGAGTTTACGACCGTTCAAATCACTCGACTAGGAGGATAGGTGTCGATGTGGCAGCAATCGATAATTAATGGCAGAAACAAAGATTGCAGAGACCGAGAGTGACTAATCCACCAAAAATCAGAACGATATTCGTAAAGTACGATAAAACAGTTAAAGGAAATTGTAGAGATCACGAGACAATTGTAGTGTCAGGTCTGTTTGGCTGTGTGCAACTCCTTCATTACTGTGACTTCCAGCTATTGGTATAGCACCTCTGGCACTTCCGGTTAACCCCTTCCGAAGGGAAGTACCACGTGCAAGTTTCGATCTACTTAGAGCTCGTCATCAATGTATAACCTTGCCACAACATGGATAAACACACCGACCAAGCTTTCATGAACCAACCATGTTGATCACTGCGCCTTCTCGAATGCGATGGCTGCAACCAGTTCTGAGTGATATTCGACTTATATTCTCAAATGCTAGATTGCGTCCTTTCTGGGATGGTCATTTCCTTGCTGTGAGTTTGCTGTATGACGCAATCCGAGCAGATCTCTTCAACTGTTGTTGTCTATTTGTTCGTTGTATGACTAAAACACTAACCACCACTACGTGAACGGATTCATTAAGTTCAGATGCAAAACCACCTGACATAATTGACCTTCTTTACGAACATCCAATTCTTTAATAATTAGAAATGATATTCGTCTAGGTTCCATATAGCATATGCATGACCGCATATGCACGTCGTTACTTCATTGCTCACAGTTGTGACGTTAAGAATCTACAGAAAATTTATTTGTGTATGATGGGTATCGTTGTGCCTGTTCATAACCGGGAAGTGTTATTATCTTGTCTGATTACATCGGTGCGATACGTAGACAGAAGTAGTTATGGAGTCCTTGTCACCGTAACGCTCGTAGATACGTTTGTGACCAAAACGAAAATGAGCGTGCTCGGATGTATCTTCTAGATTTATGTTTAAAAGGCCACATATTTGAAATGGTCAATGAAACAAATGATTTACACGTCATTTTACCACAAGTTACCCATACACGCCTGAACATACAGTTTGTTCAGAACAAATCAATTTGGCGACCTACTTGTGATGAAAGAACGTGGTCGGGATAATGCACTGATTTTCCTAGTTTTGCTCTTACGGGAAAGAAACGAAATGAGATATGTTGTCAAACTGATTCAGCGAGAAGGATATGTATGTCAGGCGACCTAGATAGCTAATTATTGCAAATCCGTCAGACGTTTAGTGGAAATATACATCCACACAGAGTTTTAGATGATAACGTGAAACTATAAATACTTAACTAGCGTAGAATGCAGTGGGTACAAAACTCATTTTTACCAGTTTGGCACCCAAAAACAGGATATTCTGGAAATATCTATCGGAAATTATCTCACATTATCCGTGAACGCGTTCTAAAATGGTTGTGTGACGGTGCGATCTGACCCACAAGATATGTTATTGGATGGCATTTGAACAGAATAAACCATAAAATAAGGTTGGAAAGAATCGTCAGGCTAATCTATAGAGCACTTCGCCTGAGCTGTCGATCTCTCGAGAAGGATGGTTTGGCCACAGCAAAGGGACTATAATGAGATATATCACAAGTGAATTTTACCACTGAGATAATCTTGAAAGGAGCCTCTAAACTAGAATTTTGATTGTGTTACATCTCCCGTTGAGAGTATCCTCCCAACGGGAGTAAGCGGATTTCGATTCCTCAGGAATGTGAGAAGACCGTTTTAAAAGTTCATTTTTATTCATCAGTGTTGAAAGCGTATGCTCAGCTTCTGAAAGCCATTTTCCACCAATCAAAAGTTATTTTTGGTTCAGCACAGACGGACATTTCAAAATGAGTCGAGTTTTACGATAGGTGAGTTGTTATCTGTTTTCTGAGATGACCGATTAATCAGAACATCACTCGCGTATGTCCCTGACTGAAAGTTCAGCTCTGAGTGCTCGGCTATGTCTGGTGTGGCATTAGAGAAGTAGTGTTTAGCGCGCATATCCCACAAATGCGGTAGCTTAAGTTGAAAATGGTCCAGGTAGGGATATGTTCTTCTGATTGACTTAAACCGAACTGAATTTATGACTTGGCACTTTCCGTTGAGTTGAATCAAACGAAGATGTCAACAGATTCTAAAAAACTGGGAACCGTTCAAACATTGTGAATATGTATGTCCAAGTTGGCTGAAACAACTAATTTGAAGTTGAACACCACTCACATTTGATCGCAACTGTCGCATTCCCGTAAACAGTCCAGTCGGCCTCTTTCGAAAGAAGCAGTCCAGTCGGCTCCCTTTGAAAAAGCACTAGACTCGAGTTTCGCTCTCACCAGACAGCTCGTCAGTTGTGCATATCATGGCCACTGCCGAGACTAGAACTCCGGCCGTGCTTTCATGAGGCAACCGTGTTGACCACTTGGGCATTAACCACACACTAGGTTCGACTGAACTATCATATACAAACGGTCCGCCACTTTCGCTTGCGAGTAGTGATCAGGTTGCCCGATCATCTTGAGAGAAGATACAGTACCTGTCCTGTTAACTCCAGTCGTTAACAACGAAGTCAGACTGATCCCTTAGGTTTTCCATTATGGACGTTGTGTGCTTTCTACTGGGCGAACACCACTCAGAATAGATTGTGGCTGTTGCATTCGCGGAGGTTTTAACTATTTTTTCCCCACAAAATCGCACTAGACGTGAGTTTCATCGTGGCGTATGAACAAAATCCTTATTACGTATCAATAATAGAGTATGATTGAAGTTAACAGGATATTAACTGTCTCCTCTCGAAGCGATCAGGCAATCTGTACACTAATCACATGCGAAAATGTCTGAGCGTTTGTACATGGTACTTAGGTCACGCTTGATATGTGATCAGCTGCGCAGTAATCAACAAGGGTGATATGAATCCATGGCCGGAGTTTCGATCCCAGCCGTGGCAAGGATAGGCAGAACAGATGAGTACAGTGAAGGACCAGTCCAGAGTTGGATGTTTCTTTCCGAAGGAAGATGGCCGAATATTCTACGAGAGTAAGAATACCGCCAGCAGTCGTGAGTGACGTACTAAATCACTCCACCGACTGCTCTACTACTGAACAGTGGTTTAGTTTGCTTGAAGTTTAGGTTGACTGTACTGGTTACAGGGATGAGGGAATAGGATTCAACTTGAAAGAGCGTTGTGATGATTATGAAAGACTACGAAATGTGGGTGTTGGTACCGAGTACGAGATTGTTGTCCATAAGATATCAAAAATCTACACCATTTGATGAGAATCGTTCAGGCATGGTGCGGTCGGATCATTGAATGGTTTTGTCACCATCCGTATCTGGTAGCGCATCTGTAATCTTTGTATCAAGACAGTCTCGTTTCAGTGGTTCTGTGTGGCCATCATCTGACTAATACCTAATCGAACGTACGATCACTTAACAGACTAAGTCTTTCCAGATACTTATATCTCACGCGCAACGATAATCATGGCTGTATGCACGATGTGCTCAGCGACACCATAGCTAATGATGTTTCTTGGTTGGTGCGCTCAGATTCCCACCAGTCACTAGAGGTTAGCTCTACGCACGATCTAAATTTCTCAACCGGGTTTGATTCAGATTCTGTCAATCAAAAGAACTGGAATGCAACTTCTCGGTGATGTTACGGATTGCGATATGGCCTACATGGTTGGGTGATTCACTCCTAGAATCTTCAAATAATCTTCCAAGCACAGAGCGTATCGCAGGAACACCACACGACAGTGGCGCTGTTAAAACGATGATGAAAATGTAATCATGTTTGCATCGTTAACAACAGATCCAGTGCTTAAATTCCGTAAGTTTTCTCCTACTTGAAAATCTTCCACGACTTTGTGTGCTTGTAATTCCATGACGCCAAATATTAATCGTAATAGTTGGTCCTACTGACCACCAGCGAAGTGGTGGACAGTTATCTCGACCTAGTTGAGTGTCATCAACGCCATCATCACCAAAGAAGCGAACACACGCCCAGGAACTAAACGGCAGATTGTACTCCAGACTATCACACTTTAGACCGCGGTGTCGCCATCACCTGGGTTGTAGGTATGTATGTGAATTACTTCCCAAAGCTGTTGAGCTTCCTGTTAATCATAGACTGAAACTGATCAGCAAAACCTTTAATCAACTTCTTCTGCAACTGTTGTATATGTATGGTTGTTTGCAGGTCAAACCATAAAAACGGCTGATCGATTTCAGTCTATGAGTAAGAGGAGGCGCAAGAGCTAAGGAAGGCAATTAATTGTAATATTTCTGGGGTCTGTTGAGAGCAGTAAATCAACAATTATAAACCTTGGAAAACCTTTTAACACAGTACGTTACTGTTATAAATTAGCCTAGTAATTGGTGGACGATTTGGTTAATATGGATTTCACACATGACTTTCACACCTAAACTGAAGTTTTAATCATCCCCTTTCCGAACGAATCGTCAGATTCAATGTCGCTTCTGTCAGAATTTAGAAACGCTAGCTGTGTTTACCACGACAGAATTTTCAACTCCCGTTCACGTACTCACGCGTAATCATGTTGACCACTACATCATTGACCTCATATTAGGCACAGTGAATGACCGTATCGAAGTCCTCAGGCAAATATGTGGAGGGCAATGCAAAAGTTGTCAGATAATTAGTGTTGCATTTGTTGAGGGTCGTTTGGTACGTTTAGCGTTCTGTGTTTCTTACGATGCTGAAAGTTGAGTTTGTTGAGGAATATCTGGTTTGTTTGTGGAAGTTTGTTTCTAAATCTGTCTTTAGTTTGCTTTTTACTTTCAATAATGAACAATTATGATGAACAATCATTTTACATCATAACTACACATACACAATGAACGTTTCTCTGCTTTTGCAACTGTCATTGCTTGTTCCTGTTTGATATTGATTGACGGACTATCGCCTTCATCTATACCAGATTGTTTTAATGAACTAATTTTCCGTTGATTGATTGCCGGTTACGACCTCAGTTTGTCTGCTTCAAATGCTGTAATTCCTAAGTTTTCTTCAAC
>LUCH01007104.1:0-16027 GCA_013368495.1 Paragonimus heterotremus
TTCTAGCTCTTCCGCTTAGTCTTCCTTTTAGTAACGTTTTCTTCTAAGATATTCCACGTCACTGTTGAGGTGAGCGGCGGCCCGAGCCATAGTACCTTTTGGTCAGGCTCATGGCTGTTATGATGATGATGATGATGAAGTACCAACTGGCGGGTGGTGTTCACTTGTTTAGTACACTGTTAACTGACCACTATTGGCAACCCAACCTAAGGAAAATTGAAGAGTCACAATAAGTCACGTTTCTCTTGCGAATACAATGAAACATTCCTCATTCGGATGGTCTGATATTTGTTGAAAATCAAGACGGCGAAAAGATACACATTTTGAGATAAAAACAGTTCGTTTAGTCTCATCGGCCGCTTACATAAACATTCGGTTACATACGTTTAAAGCACACTGACAAGACAATGAAACGAACCGATATCACACCGATACCTATCAGATTGAAATAAACGGTTTCAGTACCACGCTGATGAGATTGATTATGTCAGCACCTTCTACCGACAGAGACTCGATATCTGCAGGTTAATTAGTAATGCTCAAAAACGCTTACATCTTGAGGTTGTTGGGCATAAACATACAACCATGTACAACATATTTTCTTTGTCTATTCTTCCGCAAGAAAATATCAGTGATTTTGTAAGTGCGAACCAGAGTGTATGTTGGCTGATGAATATCGGTTGTTTTATCTTCAGAATGACCTAATTTGGAATTCTGGTACATCCAATTCCACTTTACTATACTAGCTCACAACGAACAGCTGTCCTCTTTAGAAGCTTAGGAGATCTAAGGTTCAGTGACTTTGAAATCATTGCATGCAACTTGTTTTTGCTTAATGGAATGATGGTGTAGTTTTGTTGGATGTATACGACGATCCAATCTCCTTTCGGTCTTACATCTACTTCCAGTTTTGTTCCTTTTTTAGCTAAGTACTTGAGGTTATTCTTCTCCCCACCCAGGATCAACGTGATGGGCTGATTAGTCGTTTCCCGCTTTCTTCCGGCCAAATTTTATTGTCCACTTATTGATTCTGCCAGCGATTTTACCAGCTTTTAATCCCACATTAGCCGTTCATGTACCGAGGACAAAACCACCTCCCTAAAATTGCATTAAGTTGTTGTCAAGGCTTGTTCATGTCATCCTACTGGCTTTCTCCATTTCTGACGATTCTGTCATCGATTGCCTCGGCCAAGAGGAGTAGCTGCTAAGGTTGACAGATTTCCAAGTAGAAAAGTCTATGGGAATGCGACAGTTGCAACCAATTGTGGATGATGTTCAGTTTATATAAAAAGAAAATCTTCTACTACTCATCAGGAAATAGGCCGTTTGTCTAAAAATGAATTTTCCAAATTTATATCGGTATCGATAATCGGACGGTGCTGAACTCGAAAGAGCAAACCGGTTTAACAAGTCATCGGACTGAAAAAAAGTAGATCATGAGAAACTTTGACCAGGGTAGATATACCCGGTCTGGTGAGATGTACTCAACGCTCCCAGGGGTTTTGTGATTCTGGACGCTTTACTAGGAGGGACTGCACACGCCAAGTAAATGGGCGATGTTTGATACAACAAAACTCTTTTTGGATTGACTAAGCCACACTGCTAACGGAAATCCAAATACTACAAGCCTACTCGGCAGATGAAAGAGATAAAATGCCTCATTTGTACATGGACGATCTTATGAAAAACGTAGAGGTAAGGGTGGAAGTTGTTATGAATGCTAACGGAACGGTTATTAGATGATAACAGGTGAAATGCTACCCATTACACGTTGCACAGAATCAGGTTATGATGGAAACAATTAATATGTACTGCCTTCAGTATGCTAAAATAAGTAAGGATAGTACGCACACACGGGTTCAGATCTCACAAGGGTTCGGTTTTTAATATTTAGGCAATCGCATTCTCACACGAACTTTGTGTGTACGATTTTCCTCATATATCCTTCAACACTTCAAATTTTTCGACGCTTCCTTTGATTTCAGCTCTGGGAACAGTCCTACTGATCTAATGCGGTGTTATGTTTCACAGCGACCGACTTATAAAAAATGTAAGTGTAAGTTACTTGTTTTAAGCTGCTCTAAACTAGTTTTCATTTCAACCCTAAAGCTTGCAAGGCCCCTTTACTTAATCTGGGTACAATAGAGCTGAGAACGACCATACAAACCACTTTCAACGGTGTCTTGTTGTAAACTAGCATGACGTCACCTGTGTAGTTGGTTGCCGTAAACCCGGTGTTGTTGCATCTTTTCTTGATCTCTTATACTGTTTCCGTGTCCCACTGCGTAATACGATTCCGGTATTATATTGGTACTCTGCCGGTCTCTGTGTTCAACTGTTGAGTCATGTTTGTTCATAAATATCTCGACCTTAAGACCGTGGTCCCACCAAGAGCAAAACACCTCGTAAATTTTTGAAACAACTGGTTCCCTTGAACAGTTTGAACAAAGCAGTTAGAACTCGAACACTGGTAGATGCAAGCATTTCTTATTGACTCGTCAGTACTGACGAGTCAATACGAAGTGTTTGTATTTACCAGTGTTCGAGTCCTTCGTAGATTGGCAGTCCTAATAGACGTTCATTTATTGCCTCGAGTGATGATATTTCTGTTGTGTCTTATAAAATGGAATGATGGACCAGAAATATTGATGGTATCATTTCATCCTAAAGTACGCCTTTGGCCACCAGCCACTTCTTGATTGTGCGACTGTTCTGTTCACTCAGGTCATTTGCCTAGAGATAGTATGTGGTCGGTTAGAAGCTCTTAATTTCTTCTGACTCTGGAAAGTTCTGCAAATTTCCAGCTTCAAGATAAGAGCCTTAGTCAGCCGTTATATCTCATGAAGTTGCACGACTTGCACCGATGTGTTTCACCTTGGCTCTCCATATACTGCTTGCACACAGAGAGAATATGTCTGCTGTTTCTGTTCATCATTCGAACTGTTCCTTACTAACGACGATTCATTGAGTACCGCAGTTCATCATTTGGAAGGTATTCACCATATTTGCTCACATCTTTCTCGTCTACCTGACAAATAATAACTGAGTAAAGTTTTTGTATTCCGAAGCTGGACACTTTGTTTTTGCAATTCATGTATCTGACGACACCCGGTATACCCCACCTTATGACCTTAGGTGATTGTTTCGGTTAATTCTACAGGCACTATCGACATTAAGAATTTAGTACTGTCCAAACACAAACCAGTTTAATGCATCCCGCATGCTTACAGTCCCAGTTGCCCATCTTTTTTCGGAAGTCGGCATTCCACCAAAAGTTCAGCAGTCACTTCGCAGACGATCATGCCCTTCTTTTGCTATGTTAGAAACTCTGTTGGATTGTTTTTCAGTTCAGCATTGTTTACTTCAGTAACCTCATGGGAAAAACCATCAAAATGGTACGTTCAGAAGAACAAACCTGGAAGCTGGTTTTATTTCTTCGGTAACTAGGGAAATCTGACTATCTACTTATGCTAACGCAACGCTGGGTGTACACTCTTTTATCGGCCATGGAGGGATTTGGGAAGAGTCCGCCGTTTTGTTTCACTGCAGTGGATTGTGATCAGTCATTACATAGAAGCGTGGACTTAACCAGTACGGTTGCGTAAAAGTTTTTGAACCTATCTTTTCTCTGTTGCAACGGCTTCTTTCAGCCGATGGTAAATTCTGGTATGCATTTTCCATGCCTCCTGTGTTCTGCTTCAACGTAACGTCGATTTCCACAACACTGATATCTGTTAAAACTTTGAACTCTTCTCCATCCATTGGTAACTTCAGAGCCAGTTGTGCTTTCTTCTCAAGTTTAATAAGACTTTGACTGACTCTTTGAGATCCGCACAGACAACAATTCGTCTTAAACCAATTCTACAGGAATTTAACGACGTCATTAGAGCTTTCGACGAAATCGTTGTAGAATTGAAAGCGACCAGAAGAATGTTTTAGTTTTCACGGTGATGTAGACACTGAAACCTCCTAATTCATCACTAGCCTACTGGGCAGTAAGGAAACTTTGTCATGATATAGCTCGTAGCTGAGTATCATCAACCTTTCCTTCGCTCGTTCTGGATTGGAACCATCGATTAGTAAGCCAGCTTGTTCTATTGGCTACAACATGATCAAAGCATTAGTCATATGGTCTGTCTCATTATAGCTGCAGATGATTGTGTATAACAGCTTAAATTACGTAGTTGTTGTCGCAAGCGTATCTTGCTGAAGCCCAGAGAGATTTACTGCACAGTGGTGTTAACATAATGTAAGGAACAAGCAAAATCGAAACCAACCCGGAATTTTGTTCACAAACCATGGGAGTAGTAAGAGCGAACAGCATTTCTAACCCCTGGTGTTACACCGTCGTTGAAACCGTTGTAATGACAAATTAGTACGTACGATCATTAATTCGATCTTCCCCAGTTATATTCAACCGGTGCCATACATGAAATAAAAACACGATTGACTAGGGGACCCAACGTGTAGTACATGAAAACTACAATTAGTCACATGGACACCTAAACGTTACCGATAAGTTTGATTAGTTCGGAGACTGAGAATTCGGCAGTCAGGTTCACGGGCAAGTCGGAATTCAGTCTGACCCCACCAAGGCGTATAAGGGAAGAAACAAGCAAACAGACAGACGCAGTTACATGCATTAACCGGACAGCATACAAACTGTACTATGCTATGTACAATGTAAATTAGTAGTTTCGAAACTTTGTACACATTGTTGAACAAACAAAGAGGTATTTTATCTCTAGGTCAGTCATCATCATCATCATAGACAGCAATACATCAGTGGTTCACACTGATGCTTAACTGCCACACAACCATAAAGAAGAAAAGGGAGAGGGGAGGGAACCTGGTCACTAAAACTAGCTACGTCTATATTCAAATATACAACATCAAGACGCCTACACTTTGCTAACAAACAACCGAGCTGTAAGTGAAAGTAACGCATCAACAGCAACACAGCTTCCTCACGACTTTCACTGCCCCGCGTTATTAAGTGCACTCACTTCACAGACAACCCGGTCAAACAACGACAACATTCACGCCACTGAGCTCGGTTAACCGCCATCTTACCTAACGCTTCAAGCTATCGATTCTGTGAGTCGCGAGGGCTCCGGCCCGGGAGACGAACCCGATATACAGTGCCCAACTCCTTCGTGAACGATTTCATTTGTCTGCACCAGGTCATCATTTGTCCACCTCGCACCTTATGCCAGTCGGCCGCAGCGTCGGCAAACAGTGGTCGGTATGCCAAGCGATTAGCTGGCATCCTTGGTACATGACCTAACCATCTAATTCTGTGCAAATGTAGCGAATGAACAAAAGAATTCCTTTGGCAATCAGTGCCAAACACCCGTTTCCTAACCTCCTCATTGCGACCCGATACAAACGATTGAACGCAGACATCGGTGGTCAAGCACCTGAATACGGTCCACGTCTTTACCCTGAGGGACCATGTTTCGCTGCCGTAAAGTAATACAGTTCCCACTGTTGTCTGATATACGCGATCCTTTCTATTTCATTCCATACACCTCCGCCGCCGCCGGTGATGCAGCTTCCCAGATATACAAACCGGTCAACAACTTCTATGACTTCATTATCTAACATTAAATTTACGTAATCATAGCAATCTTGAGGAAGCACATTGCATTTCGAGACCGCAAAGCGCACTCCGAAGTACTTAGCAGAGCGCGAAATTGCGTTCAGCGTAGCTTGTGCCGCTTGATTATTTTTCAGACTTTGTGACTTACTTGTCAATATGGAACTGGTTTCTGGAACTTCTTTGAAAGCAAAATTCTCATATTGAATGGACCAGGAAATAGAATATTCGGGACCACATTCCATGTTACTGGGGGTGGGCAAATTATGTATAATACGATCAACACATCTGCGTTTCCAGGAACAATCAGCTCAGTCGGAAAATGCGAGTACAGAAGCAATACGGTAATATTCTAATGGAACGTTGAAATTCACCGTTATTACGAAAAACACCTCTGGCTTTTTTCGGATTAAGCCTAGATGTCCATGGAACACGTTGTCTGAATAGCTTTGTTGGACTTACTTCCTTCGTTGTAGCAGCAGTAGTATATCTGAACTGTTTTCTGCAAAATTTAACATTATTGTCGTGCATTCAAAAAGTAAATTCGCCAAGGAATTGTTATGTACTTTACAAAATGTGAACTTACTTCATATTTGGTCCACTTAATTTGGAGTGTCGGCCACTCACTAACAGATTACTCTAGCTCCAGATCATGGGTATCTAACTTTTTCGGTCCGACAACCACCTTATACATCCCAGCCACTTGCGCTGACCACAGAAAATGGCCATTTGGGGAAACTGGTGCATGAGGTGCAATTTGGTAGTTCCTGATCATTAGCATGATATGATTCAGAACAGTAGTGAAATCTGACAACTACTTTCAAAGGGTTCTATACATGGTTTTCGGAAGTGATTTGCTACAAGTAAAAATGCCACACTGCGGCAAATGCACTGATGACGGAATCAATGATTTAACTGGGAGTGAGAACATCAAACAAGAGAGACTAAATGCACCCTACTGGGCCGCCTTGAAACTTTGTGAAATTGGAAAATTAAATAATTAGAATGGTCAAGCGATGTGGCTGTATGACGAAAATTATACATATTCAAGAGGTAAGAAGCGATCTACCGTTGACGGATCTTGGAACACGAATCATAACTAACAAACTATGAGGGCTTGTATCAGTTCAATAGGAAGGCCAGAACTGCTTTATCTCCTTCAAATAATGCTGGTTTCAGGCCTCCATTGTTAAATGACTCACTGGAACAGTTAGGCATGAGTCAAATGAAAGGTACATGTTTGGCGTATGCTGAAAACTTACCTTGACAAACCTTTGCCCATAGAAGCGTAGAAAATAAACAGCTTGCAGTTTTATGTTGGTGGCCATTACGGTACTCAGACCTATCTTCTGTAGCACCTACATACATGTAAGATATACATACCAAATCTAGTACGAGTGAAGCCAGATAGTTTGGATATTATGGTTGTCATACTTTTATTAAATGGATTGAGAAAACCAACGTTATAACCAAGCTGTAATACTGTACATTTCAATAATCTCGGATAGCCTTCCTCAAGAGTGTTGTAACCGAAATCACATTAACAAATGAACAGAGGTAGCGTGCGGCTTGGCGTGTTTCGGTCAAATTGCATTGCATCTGAACTGACTGAGCGAATTCTATGTCCAATAACTAGATTTCAGACTGATGTAGATAAGGTTCGTCTATGTCTGGTGTTATTTATCCATCCACATCACATTGCGGACAGGGGTTTGTTATCACTGCGGTGAATAAATGTGTGTTTAAATGGTGAAAGCTTGAACACAACAGTGCCGGCGATGCCATGATTCTCTGACACTACATATGGTGCGCTGGCCGAATCTTCCTCTATCTTCTAAAGTTGGTGCGTGTCTTTTAGAGGGAACCGCACGTTCAGCAGCATGGTTGTCTCCTCTATGTAACTTATATTGTAGTCACCGTATTTGATTGCGTAAAATCAGTCTATCTGATCGCACATACAGACTAGACCTTTAAGATGCATCACAATTCGTTCTAAAATATTACCTAACGGAACAACGGTGCGGATGGCGTATTAAGACAGGATGGAGCAAATTTCTTCAGATGTTCGTTCACGAGACGGGATTTGCATACTGAAAAGTTCTGGTCTCTTCCTTAGTCGATATGCGTTTAATTGTGTTTTTAATAAAAACGTCTGAATATTTGTTGACAGCCAACATTTCTTTATTGTGGGGAATCTCTGCTGTTTTGGAAAGGTCATTCGTGCGGTACTTATTAGTCTTGTTGGCAAATGGTCGGACGACTATTCTGTTCATACCAAGTAGATGCGAAGAGTTGAACTTGAGATACTGATCAGAAACAGTCGGTTTGCAGTACACGAAATCCTGAAAGCTCTGCCGGTCATCAACGTTGACAAAATAGTCTAGAAAATTGAGTGAACACTCTTCAGTTTCAGTCTCCAACGTGAATTCAATGCCATTGTATTTTAGCTTAAGAAACTGTAGCAGTTGGTTGCGAGCTGTTCGTTTTATGATTACAAGTGTGTGATCTACATACCTTGGGAGACAGATAACTTCGTTTATAATCCTTGTTTCCATGTAATTGTTACTGAAAGCTTAACAGGAGAATCTATAAATATATTATCGGTTTGGTTGTACAACTTTTGTTAGATGTCAAATAAGCTGAGTGCAAACAAAGTTAAACACCAGACATAGTTTCGGAAGGTGACAAATTAGCACGTGTACTATGGGAATCATCACTTTCTAATAACTCTTTAACGGCATCAATTCGACATATCACCGGTACACAGGTGTATAGGGAAGTCGTTTCAAAACCAAGAAAGTTTCGTCATTATGTGTTCGGGTTGGTTAAAAAAATCAAAAGTATTCTTAACGCTGCTGTCCAACTCGTTCTGCAACGGCTTGATTGTACTGCTGATGAACTTTATCAGTTTGTAAGTTGGTCTCGTGGTGTATTCAAAAATAGATCTTATGGTTATTCGCGTATTATACACTTTTGGAAGGTCATCGAGTCGTGGAGACTGGTTACTCTAAGGAGTGAGAATGAACGGCAGAAGAACGTGCTAGTTCGTACTTTGGCGATGTCATGCTGAAACACTCACCATTCACACTCAACACACATGCGTTCAGCGCAATGATAACAAACCCCTGTCCGCAATGTGGTGTGGATGGATAAATAACACCAGACATAAACGCGCCTTATCTACATCAGTCTAATCCATACTTAATAAACATAGAATTCGCTCAGTCAATTCAGATGCAACGCAATTTGACCGAAGCACGCCAAGCCGCACGCTACCTCTGTTCAATTGATAATGTGATTTTGATTACAACACTCTTGAGGAAGATCATGCGAGGTGACTGGAATGTTTAGTATAAACTTACTCGTTAAGTTGTAGTCTTCTCAGTCCATTTATTAAAAACTTGTACGTAGGTGCATTGTATAATCTCGCCGGCCGTCTAACCCCGTATGATGAGCCGATTGTGGTCTCTGGGTGGAGACTGAAGATCTCTGCCATAAGAGCAGCGCGTTACGTGACTTTCGCTTGATTAACCACTTTTCAGCAAAAAGATTCGTAGAAGGTATCGTCTACACAAGGTTCCGGTGGAGACTACGTGATCAACAGTATAGTTGTTTGGTTTATTCTTAACGGACATCAGAACCCATTTCCATGGTGGACGTATTTGTGTGATAGGTTGTAGTTTAGTGTTGATTATAGTCCTCTCGTTTCGTCAGGGTTAACAAAGTCCGTTTCTGTAAATATGGTTAGTTTAAGTGACGATGTGATATAAGATTATACATAACTGCCTTGATGTATGAATCGACCCATTTTGGAAGGACTACCTCCAATCCATTGAATTTGATCATGTTACTGTTACATGCACTCTTGTTACTTACTGACCGGGGTTGATTAGCACTTTTGAATCTGTTGTCTTAAATCACTCAGAGGTCACGTCAGTCTTACTCTTGGAAGCATTTTGACCCTACTGTATGTGGATTCAAAACACTATCAACAAATCAATGTTGGTGTTCAACCTGACTGGACTGGTTACCGCAATTACAATTATCGATCGGTCATAACTTGTTTAAACTGGCTTATTAAAAACCACAGTCCTAAGAGTTATCTTCAACCGGACGCATGTAAATGTGACGACCCCTGAAACAGACAGTGCATATGGTGTGAATACTTATTCCTGACTGAAATTTATTAAGCTGTCCTACATAGATATATGAATCTTTACCACGATGAAGACAAGAGAGGATATATACTAAGCACTTGTCAGCTGTAAACAGTGCATGTAGTCTTGTATGAACCAGGTCGTTGGCCCTTTCAACAACTTACCAGCTGTTTGACATTACAAACCATGGTTACTACTTAATTACTAGCGTCGTACCATAAGTGCATGTACACGATCAGTAAAATATACAAACAATGGAATAGAAATGTAAAGACTTGGATGACCACTTAGCAACCCAATCGCTTGGATGACAGTTGATAAATAAGTATTTTTTCGTCGAAGAGTTTGCAGGGGACTACCCTTATACAAAAACATAAACACAAATAGTCAGTTCAAAATGCAATCGCTGAATAGCTCACTATAGGCAATCCCGATCTAGGCGAATAAAGAGAACCGAAAAGTCTATTGTTAGGTCGAATCAGTTCAACCGAGTGATGTTCATTTTGTATAAGGACAACTGATGTAGAATGTATATAAAAATGAAGCGAAATATGAAAATACCTACAATACTCGACAGGTCCAAACTTGCTAACTGTGACTTGGGACTCATAATTGTTCTGTCTATCTTGAGACTACTGCGTTAGTATAACACGTTGGCATGGTCAGTCAGCTTACAACGCAAGGGAATATGGTAGTGGTCATTTTGAACCTGCCAATAACCCTTCCTGTCTGGTGATTGGGTGAAGACTTCTCAATTATTGATAAGAGATAGGTATATTTATCTACTCAGGTAGTACCGGATCTCCAGATCAAGTATCCCATTCGGTGTGCACAACACACATCAGAGTGGTCTACGTTTTTAAAAGCGACCAAAACACGGAACATGACTTGAATACATATTCGCCCACCTCAAACGGCTTTAAACAGTGACATACTGGAATGACGCACTCTCTCTCCTGTACTGATCGATCGATGGGCCACCGGCTATTCGCGCCATTTTAGATGCGGAGTATGCGTAAAAGCCCACACGTTAGGCGTTCAAACAGTTTAACAACACGTGGGTGACACAAATCAGCGTGGTTCCTTCAACGATAGAGCAGCAAACCGAACTAGTTTGATTGTCTGCTGAACAGTATCGCAGTGCAACGTAACGTGTCAGTGCACAACAGAGATAGTGAAACATCACCGTCATCAACCGACTGTGCGACTATAGCAGCAAAAGAGGTTGTGTGGAAACATCGCAAAATTGTTGTTGGAACAGACACTAATAAACTTTACAGCAGAATTCTCCAACTACTGTCTTTCAAAACGGGATGTCTAGTGAGTGGCAAAAATAAATGTTGGACTAGTGAACAGGATGGGTTAAATAAACACTGTCGTTCAGTCGAACTTTCACCACGGACAAACCCAATAACGTCAATAATTGCTCGGGCCCAGCAAAGTATTTTTGTGGCAGTTGCGTTTGCAAGAGAGATTCAAAGTGTTGGCCAGATATTTGATTGTAAGTTAAAATTTGTTTCACACAAACCGATTAAACTTCACGTTACACAGTGTGCAGTGTCACGTGACGTTCGTTCATGGATGTCTTAGTCGTTTAAATAAACTTTCTGGTTCGGTTGAGAAATCCACTATATTTATACCTAAAAACGCAGGTGACTGCTCATACGTTCCTTCTCTGACAATCCATCTCTGGTAAATCGATTCATCCAGATGATCTCAGACAAATCCAGTTTAAAGTGGTACAGTTCCATCACCCTGAAATCGAGCACTGCTTCGTGTTCTGTAGATATGTGGTCGCCGTAACACTTTACCATACAGTAATCATTTATATGACTAATCTATTACATATCCAAATAAACCTAAAAACTTAGCTGTTTCAGTTCCATGGAACAAAGTTGAACAGTTTATTTGATTTCCAGAAAGGTTGCTCTAAATATTTTACTTCTGGTCTTACTGTCTTCACAAGGGGGGTGCCATTGAGCGTTGGCATGATACCATGGTAGTGGTTCCTTCGTCATTCTGCCTCAAAAAGCATCACGTCATCACTGACTGCTTTCCAAAGGACTTTGGTCCCAGTAGCCAAGAGATAAATATTACTAGTTCATTCATGTCTAAATACTTCAACTATTGAAGTTGGCATTCGAGTTATGACCGAAAATAACATTCTTTTGGTACCCGACATTATCCTGTTTGGCTAAAACACAAGTCTGTGACAATCTGCAGGTTGTTTCTCACTAAGCTTTCATTAGGGTAGTTATCTGTTTTTAGCTGCCAGCTGTAACAATAACTTGCTCACTGTTTAAAATCAGTGAAACTTTTACGTATCTCTCTTCTCAGCCTACTGACTTGTGAACTTCGTGGTTGTAACTCTTCCTGGATAGTATTCTACTCAGAATCAAATGATCCGAAGGTCTTCTGAAATCGGTTTGCCGCATTTGGCGTAGGGCTAGGTAGTCTTAGTAGATCTCTAATACCGTATTCATTTTTGAACAACTACCGGTTTGCCGGTCTTATTGCGTTTATAGATCGCGCAACAAACCGGAATCTGCATGTACATATTTAATAGTATTCGATTATAGCTTGTCGACGACTGGAATTTAAAAGTGTTTCGGAGTTTCCACCTTGAAGTTGATTTCTACGGAAATACCTCTAACCAATGTCGTGGTCTTACAGTTCATCCGACCTGACATTCTCAATCTCTTAACGACAGTAGGATCGAAAACCGGAAATTTGGGGTTTCCTGAAACATGCTGTATTAAGTGATTTACTCAGTAGACATTAAAACAAACTAAGATTATACTATAAGGAAACGAATGTGATAATCCCTGATCGCGGGTTGGACAAAAATGAAACCGAATGCCAACGGAACATTAGTTTACCTTCCAACTTAGAACAGTTAACGATGTGGCTAGACATTCTTCCAAACCGTGTCGAGAGATATACTGTTGTCCGAAGGGACGTAGCTTATAATAATTCGGACAACTGGGAATTACGAGCAGCCTACACGAGTGTCATATAGCCAAAATCATGATCCCAAAGTTGCTGTTAGCGCTCAACAGGTAGTATATATTGAAAGAAAAAGTGACATAATCAGGTATAACTGAAAACCGCCCTTCATTTTTCCAGAAAATGAGATTTATGAGACTGTCAAAAATGGTCCTCCTGTACATTAACGGAGCGCTCAGCAACTGCTCAGTGTTTTCACTTATTTTTATAAAACTTCCGGACACTACAAGGTCGATAAGTTACAAGTATTGTGAGTAATGAGAATTCGTGAAAACGTTGTTATCCAGCAAACGTCTCATTGCTTTGAGTCACGCGACCACAAAACATAAGTCTCTCATTCTGCTTTCTAAAAAGGAATTCATGAACACATGATTAACAGCCGTTAGTGATGTTGCTCCTTGATTTTCTTCCAAGAAGTCTTATCGGGTGCCACGCAATACTCTCACTCCCGACATTATTTATGGAATAATGTTCCATTATCTCTCCACACAATAGTTTAGTATATCAGTAACGACTTACCACGGCGGACACATCTGATACCCCAGGAACAATTGATGGATTGTTCCGTTGGTCCGTGACGACAAATGTCTAAACGTAGTTGTAGTGACACTCTATCTATATGTTTTCACCAAGTGAACCCGGATACTGCTGGATCGCTTGATTGTGGATGCTTGTATCAACCACAATACTAAAACAATGGATATCAGGCCGTACTGCTATTTATCATGTGATACTCAAAGGTGAGAAACATGAAGAAAGAACAGTGTTGAATAAAACAACTTACAATTATGGTCTGGACAAACCCGAGTAAAACAATCCTGGTCCTGCGCATACGCATTACTTTTCCACAATTGCAAGGAAGTCAACTTCTAACACCCTAACGTTCTACAGTTATTGCCAGGTGAGAGCCATCCTTTCAGTGCCACATTAGTCGCCACATTATTCACCAGCTGCCAATTTCCCTCAAAACTTTGACAAAATCTTGTGCACCAACGTGGATGTTGCCGTTGGGAGCATCATCCAACCAGTTCAGCGCTTGTGTGAATTGTCATGCTCGATGGCATATCTCGTGGACATTCTTCCTATTTGGCGGCTGGCGTGCAGTTGTGTTAAAGGTCTTTTCACGTTTGTTTCCCTATCGGTTTGACTGGCATTCGCCGAAGTTTAATTGTGTGCACGGCGAGTAAACTGTATCCTCATTGCGACTTGCAAACCACGCTAGCGTGTGGTCGGGGAGAACTTCAGGTGCACGGCTCACAGACCAGAGAACTAAAATCGGATTGGACAACTTCCTCCATGAATTGGTAGCTACCGTTAACTATGTCCACTCACTCTTTGCAGCCGACATCTGGCTGACATCACCGCGAAGTACGCTTAGGCGTATTAATATACCTCTTCTCAAACCCTGAACAACCGGGACAAAATTGGCCCGACTCTATGTGATAATTCCAAAAGTGTGTTTGTCCACAATCTGCACGTAAATAACACGCACCTCGATAGCGTATACGGTCAGGCGTATCAGTCTTTCATGTTACCCTTGGAAAAACAGATCGCTCTAGTTAGTTGATCACGCCCAAGACTGCTATCCTATGGATGGTCTGCATCCGAACCCACGATTTTACTCCCGAGCACTGTTTGTTACGTACGTTATGAAGGCACAACGTCTACAAAATTACTTGAAAAAGATTTCTAAATAACACAACAGCTGAAATGTTAGGCTATAAAGAAAGCCGACAAGAAGGTGAATTATCGGTGTGGTCTGTAGAATCGCTGATTAATAGAAGATTAGATGTTTTACCATTGGTACGGAAAAATTGCAATATAAAGACTCGGCAGAAAAAGAGATACGTAATTCGTGAAATACACTGTCCAGAGGTCGGGTTTTCATCCTATCCCGTTAGTCTTGACCACTTTGCTATGTACATTTCGGACTACTCACAAATAGTGAGTAGTAAAACTGTTTGGCACCAGTTGGGCTATTCCTGGTACCTGTAGTGTATACGCTCTCATGTCCCATATCTGCTCACCATTGTATATACATGGCGTCTCAACAACTGGTGGTAGGGGGATTATTTCGTACGACTCAACATAACGGTCGTTATGAGCGCAATAGATTCACGAATATTAACAGTTCTATATAATTATGATATCATGTACCATGCTGATGTCTGTTGAAGTGAAATAAATCCCTTGCATTGATCACTCAAAGAGTTCACCGTCTCATTGTGGTTGTCATGCATGCGTATGTCCAATGCTTTTCAGCATAACGTTCATTATGAGCTCCCTAGATTCACGAACGTTATCAGTTCTATATAATTATGGTATCATTTACCAAGGTTCATGTTATTCTACTGATACCCGCCTTTCCTCTCTTTACAGAGCGTTGGAGGGCCAATGGATCTGTAACTTCTTGATCGTTCCCCCTATTTGTATTCACTTTTTGTCAATATAACTTTCAACATGTACCGTGTGACCTCTGTTCCAACCTTCGGCGTTTTTCCTATCTCGATGTGCACCCGGCATACGAAATCGTGCTTGAATTTTGTTCACGGTGATGTACGACCACTTTAGTGTGTATCGTTTTGTGTGTAGATGTTCAGTGCTGTTGTACACAGCAGGGTGGGTTATTCTACGTAGTTTTTGGGCCATTTTACGGCGCGTGGGTATAATTTACGTCGTTTTAGGGATATATTACGGCGATCTGGGATAATTTACGTGGATTATGGGAGATTTTACGGCGTGTTGGGATCATTTCCGTTCACTTAGGGATATGTTACGACGGACGAAATGGACCAATGGGATTAGTTATGCGGTACATATTTAGGAACAATTTGGGGTTATTTGTGTCAGAAACGTAATTCATCCCAGACGGACTCGGACTGGTCAATGTAGACCATAGTGAGTTTTTGTGTGGTGATAATAATAATAATAATAATAATAATAATAATAATAATAATAATAATAATAATAGTCTATTTCTCAACGCCTCTGTGATAAACACGCTCAGGTGAGCTTGATAAGTGTACACATTGTAACGTGAAACGCATACCGTACACATAATTGTTAATTGTACAGTACACCAATTTCGAAAACAAGGCAACAAAACGGACATAATCTTAGAGGAAAATTCAGGTTTATGAAGAAGCATTCAAAGCACTTGCTTCTAAAATGATGGTTCTCGAAACTTACAATGTTCGACAAAAAATGCTGAGTAGTTACATCAATTCTCGCTTCACATTGGCCTCGTAACGCGCCGGGCTGCCGT